>LUCH01000453.1:94932-116241 GCA_013368495.1 Paragonimus heterotremus
AATTTTCTAACGAAGTTTCAAAGATTCCACTTTTTAGATTGTGGTCGTGATGGATTTTCGCATTCCACTAGATTGTCAAATTATCTGGAATTCGCCTATCAGTATGCTGAATTCAATGGAATTGTGTAGTGGACCGATGGAACTAGTGATAGACGAAAGACAAGTATTCAGCAAATAGGCAACCGATTAGTACATTGGCCGTCGCTTCTTTTCTGCCATGTGACTCACTTTGAGTGAACATTTTTCTGTTTCGATAGCTGAACAGCGACTGTTCTAATACTCATGTGTCCTGGAAAGCAGTGATTTCCTGAGATCATTCATGTAGATATATCTTTCTTTCTTCACCATTTTCATTTGATAATTCTACGTTTGTTAACTTAAGTGACAGAAATGGCTAATTATTCAGATCTGATTATCATACAACATCCTTCATTTGACAGTCGGTTGCTTGAAATGTTTCCATTTTTAATTTTCAGTGCTTATTTGTGCTGGCATTGGTTGCTTCTTCTTCGCATGAAGTTATGTAAACTGTTCTTGGAAGTAAATGATAAATAGTAGCAATAGTAGCAACCTCAGGAATAGCAACATCCAGCTGCTGACGAGAGACGTGTTCGAACCAACAAACAGTTTACATTGCCACTGTCCACTTTTTGTGAAACCGGGCATATTTGCTTTTGAGCTGACGTTTGCATTGGTACACAATCATACTATATGTAATTGCCTTATCAAGCACCTATCGTGCACAAAAGAAAAAAATATGTGCGGCCTAGACAGGATTCCGTTTGTAGACTACACTTTTGTGTTCCTGATTATAGTAACTTTCGTGTACCTCTCGTGTAGCTAGCCTAGAAATTATCCTATCCAGACCATATAACTCAGTTACACTTATACTCCGCTGAACAGTGGTTTGGACAGAATATCTTGCATCGGTAAGCAGGCCCGAGCTAAACACGAAAATACTATACTGCTCGACAAACGATGACCCTATCCAGGATGTCGACTTCATTTTGACAAAGTGGTTTGGATTGACAATGCAGGTCCCATTTCACACACTTGACTGTTGCACTGTAATTTGATGAAGTAATAGTGATCAACTTAGACAGCCCTTGCATCTAACCATTGCTGAGGGCAACAGAGGGTACAAACCGGTAAGCCTCATAACCACGATGAATGATGCGGTCTGGCGAAATATATGACAATAATCACCCACGTCACGCCGCTGATAAAAACAACAACCGGATCTTGTACAGATATAACTGATTAACACATATCCGTAGGATATCAAAATAATTTTTGTAATCAGATGGATTATAAGTGTTACTCTGTTCACATCCATTGCCACGTTCCAATCCGATTCAACACGTCTGTGCATGGTTAGGTTATACTGCTAATAAAACTGTAAGATCGATATCCAGTTTCAGGTTGAACAGGTAGTGAACATTGCATGGAATGAAATGCCACAATATCACATTAAGGGGTCTTGTAAAAGATATAAGGAGAAGGGTGAATCCTGTTGTCAGTGTCAGTAGAACAGCGAGCAATGAGTATGAGAAACTGCTCTTCTACGGCACCGAGGTAGGATTGAAGGCTAACGTGTTCTGACTTATACGCGACTATTAGAGTGGGTGGACAACTCTGGTGGACACTACAGCTTTTCGGCCTATATCCATTCTCAAGAGAAGCCAACCTACTACCCAAATAAGCTGACGCCAATCACGTCTGCTGCGCCTGCTTCAAAGTGAGGTGGAAGCTAGTTGTAAAGATGTCACTTGACTGTCATTTCATTACATACGAGGGGCTGCAAACAGGACATTACCCGCTAATGACCCACACCTAGTTTTATGCTTCTGCTAACTAATGTCTGGCCTGTGTTTGATGTCTCATGTCACGTGAATCCAGATCATCGTCATTCTAATAGAAGAATTGCTGAGGTCAGGCAAGGGTATGAGTGACTGATGATTTGATTACACCCATTTTCGGACGCGGCTGATAGCAAAGGATTTAGTTGGATCGAGTGGATCGTTCCGATTTAAAATCAGCTTGCGCGAAAGAAATTGGTTATCAAGATCTTACGTTATCATGCTGGTCAATCCAGCATAACTATATGAAACTGTGATGCAAGAGAGATGAAATACGTTTACGAGCTATAGATTCCCGACGTATCCTAGCATCAGTAGGCAAAAGTGTGTGGTTTAGGTGTCATCTGAGATCTGTATTCCATCCAGTACTACCACATCTGATATTCACTCCGACAGGAGTCCGTGTAAACCAGCGATAAGCGCCAGTGAGTTGCCCAACCAATGAAATCTTCCGAGTTAAACACATTCTGAACATTAAAACGACGCTGTTCCAAGTAAAGTGATGTCCTTCAGTAGTTGATTTATACAAGAACCAGGGCATCACAATATACACACCAGCTTCCGACAAGTTGAATACAGTACATTAGAAAGTAGCTGCCACACTTATCGTGCACATATTTGTAGTCATAGTCACCATATTCAATGAGATGCGTTTAGCGATGTTTCCAAATCAGAAAAAGCTGTTCCCCGCCTATGCTGGTTAGATAAAGTCTCTTGAATCCATGATCGTCCGATGGTATTTTATGAGATGAAATCGACAGAGAATATGTTGACAAATGTTTGGGGTGTGTTCAGGCGCCTGATAGTCTCTCTCCTTCTCATTCTGCCTCCGTTATGGACCAACAGACTCCGAATCCCCTGTTCTGGGAGTTGCATTTCGGGTAATGCGATTGAAGTCACAACAGTTGAATGCTTTTCAATTTGAACATCATCCAAAATTAATCTCAGCTATGGCGTTCCCATAGACTTTCCAATCGACCCCTTTCGAAAACAACCACTAGACTCGAGTTTCGTTCTCATTAGAGCTCGTCAGCAATGCATATGCATGCCACGGTCGGGATTAGAACTTCGGCCACGCTTTTATGAGGCAATCGTGTTAACCAGTGAGCCATTGACCTCACATTAGGCACGACCGAATGTTATATTCGAGAGTCCAAACATTCTTGCTTGTGAGTAGTCGTAAGTTTGTCCGACCGTCTCGAGGACAGTCATAGTGGCTGTCTATTAACTTCAATCGATAACCCTGCCATTAGGACCTCCTAGACAGGTCGAAATCTCCGACATCTTTACACCTGATAGATGCTATTTTAGGTTACTGATGAGTAGTCGAAAGGGGCCGGCTGGAAATTCTATGGGAATAGGACAGCTGCGATCAGCCGTGGATGTTGTTCAACTTGAATTTAACCGAATCCCAGACTACTCATCAGCAATTTGAATGCCTGTCGACAGCCGTGAGTATAGATTAGTTAGAGTTCTGTTCATCCAATCTTCGATAGAAAAAATGCACTCATCATTAACCCTATAGTTGTCACCGAAAGAAATATCGAGAATGCAAGGTTTTACTGAACAGTCAAGTTACCCCTAGCACCAGATAATTAATGTCTGATTAATTTTACTCTGCCTACAGAATCGTATATCCTGTTTTGCCCACTGCAGGGGAAAAGTAAATTTTGTAACTCGATAATTGACCAAGATAATTTTTATTTTATCTTGGGTGCTATGAGATTAAATTTTTTTTGTTGACGACTAATGGTTGGCATGGCATTTCCACTAACATACTATATATATATATATATATATATATATATATCCTGCATGCCGAAACAAATAAGTGAAACTGGCACACCTCACAACGAGCAGTACACTCAGGTCTTGCTCCCCTTAGAGTTTATCACTACCTTTGTTCAATCTTATTTCGGTTAATCGTGCAATTTGTTTTCCTATCACATAACAACTATATTCAATGAAACTATCACTTCTGTACATAATTTGAGTCAGAACTTAAGTTTGTACACCTTTATAGTTTCACAGTCAGCTTTCTGAAACACGTCCAGTAGTGTGTGCAATGTACGTAGTCATAAACCACTGTAACCTGTGAGTTTCGAAATGAACTTAAGCTGATAACCTAGGATTATTGAAGAGACAATTGTCTAAGAGGAAAAAGTTAAAACCATTTTTACGACTTGCAAACCACCAGGGTGAGAAGTCTTTCTTGTAGCCGTCACGTGCTTATTGCGCAGGTAATTTCAAAGGGACAGTTGTACTCTTTCTGATACCAGAATCTCACCTTAGTTACAAAAATAATACGAACGAAGCACGTACGTTCAGATCGCTGGTTTGTCAGACGTGATCAACTCCCGATCCGAC
Source organism: Paragonimus heterotremus (assembly GCA_013368495.1). Lineage (NCBI taxonomy): Eukaryota > Metazoa > Platyhelminthes > Trematoda > Plagiorchiida > Troglotrematidae > Paragonimus > Paragonimus heterotremus. The sequence continues at coordinate 99,159 of LUCH01000453.1, forward strand.
CGAAATTACTACAGCCAAGCAAACATGCGTAAGGGAACTGACAAGAGGACACGTTCCAACGACTGTCACCCCACAACATTGGGACACAGTAGGCTGTGACGCTAGGTTCTATAAAATCCTCGAAAAATCACCCGTTCGACTTGGTGACTGATGGATGACTTAGTGAAATGTTGTTCATGTGTGTTTTTCCAAGTTTTTTGGGGACTCAGAGTGCGGTGAGCAGATAATGCGTTTTAATTTCCAAGGCATTCATTAAAATTACTGAACATTTCATTTGTTACAATTTAGCCAAGGCAGGAAACATTATCAGTCATGATAGGTGAACTGTAATCCAGTAGTAGAAACTGCCACGTATAATTGTGAAGTTCCTTTTGTGAATGAATAGTTTGCCAGATGTAAAATGGAGTTCAGTTTTCTAGGATGCTTAGTAAAATTATATCTCCTTGTCCTACACATTCGGTCTAGTGTAATGGGGTCACTTGCCAACACGCATTCGTAAGCTATGTTCCAAACGAAAAAGGTAGACATGCCTGACTTCGCGCTACTTTCACTTGCGAAGTAGCAGTCTTTAGTACTCATTATTTCGGTTTTACTATGTGCAACCTGGATCGAAAGGGGTCATTAAATCGTGTTACTTAAAGAATAGGTGCTGGGAAAATCGAAGCCATGATTAGTTTTTTGCTCCTTTTCTGTCAGCTGTCACTGGAGTATCCCAACTATTCTTCGCATATCCATTTATTTGTGGAGAAAACAGTGATCGCCAATCATAGCCGTTAGACTTCTGTTATTCGCAAGACGGATTGGAATTATCTTGCAGTATGTTTATTCGATTATGGTTGCAGCCATGTTCTACCATCAGGTAGTCTTATCATATGTATTCACTAATCACTCGATTCACACTCCCATGGTTGGTAAATACGTTTGTACACACGGTTTAATAATATCAATGTACTACCCAATCCAAATCCGGTGAAGAAACCCTTTCAAAACAAACACTTCCTTAGACTTTTCAAACATATTTTTAAGGCTTGCCCATCACAAATACGTTGCACCTATTCAACCAGTTGCGGTAAATACTAATCGCGTGAACACTCGGTAGTTATTACTACACCTGCTACGACGATACACGAACAATTGACTGACAAGATCTTGTAGCAAGAGTGTTTCAATCCCCGGCTTGCATACCTGTGGGTGGTTATTTGTTGTGGTACCCTCGTCACAATCCCCCCAGGCAGTGTTTGCTTAGGTTCCGGCTCACTGTGAGTGATAGCACCTTTCACCGTTTACATTGGCTGTCGTAGCACGTACTGACATACCGTTCCCCCGCGAACTCGTTGGCTGGTTGACGCAATCGAACGGTATCGTTTAGTCTCGGTAGCTTGAGAGATAACACGCAGGACCTCCCGCAGTAGTCCGATTGAACACTCTCCTATCAGTGTTCCACTTTGTCAGTGTGTACGTTTCGTTGTAACCACACATCATTCGGTCTATAAACAATGCACACACGCGGAGTTCAGTCATGGTTGTTTGTCCAATGCAAACTGTCAACTGTTGCACTTTCCTGTGATGACAGCATTATCGGTCGTCTGTGCACATACACGCCAGCACTCAAGGTCCATAGCTCTGATTTTCCGGGATTTTGTAGGAATGTTTGGACTGTCACCAGCAAAAATGTCTAGGATTTTCGAGCGGCGCTGTCGCAACATCAAGCAATCAAACATTGCATTAATTAGACAGGTCAGCTAGCATTAATGAGGACTGGATGGTCGGTGGACTGAACACTGATGATTCTGAGCTGAGAGTCATAGAGGTTGGCAGTAGAAGTCAGTGCACTTATAGGTCTAGACTGAGGTGAACAACCCGCTTTGTCAATCGGACTGTACATGGAAAATCATTATCTACAAATTAAAGAAAGTCAGATCGATAATATTTAAAAAAAAAGATGTGTTGGGTGGCATCAGCAGATCCAAGATCTCTCATATTTCTCATCTTACAATATAACAGACATACCATAAATAACTAAATCCAGCTACACATTAGACAGTGTGTGTTTGAGAATCATCAGAAAGCTCTTTGTGTACCACAGACATTCTGGGAAACAAGTTCAGAATGTCATTTTTTTATCTGAAGCAGACACATAGTCGATTGCTAACCAGATAGACTAGCCATTCTGTACAGGTGATCTTTCAAGGTGTCAAGTTATTCGTAAGTACTAACGCGTATATTCCTTGGAGAATTAGAACGGGCATTGAATTTTCAGCTGTATCGCCTAAGCTGAAAGGCTCAATTACGGTCGACTGCCGTCATACGGGACATTTGAGTGCCAGCAGAGTTACAGATGCGTGCACAAGTGTATAAAACTGGCCAGCCCATAGTTTCACAGGAGTATCATGCAAACAATAGTTTGAAAGACCGAGTGTAATATCAAAAAACACGACTAAGAATGAAAGATCAAGATGTCTGGTAAAAAATTTATAGTTATTTGTGTATACAAAACACAAAAGAGCTAACGTCGGCTGACAACAGTTAACCTTAGTGGAATCAAACCACCGTCGATTAAAGAGTTTTTTTAAGTAACAGTAGATCTGTGAATATGTGGTAACTTAAACGATGAAACAGCCAAGGTCGTACAGATTAGCCTTCCCGTGCAGTCTAGTTTGACTGTATTCTCCCATTAAGTGTGGAACACAGGCAAGCCGAAGTTTACCCCTATGCTTAGACACCTGGATTGTTACTATGCTGAAGAAATCATCCATTCCTGCTAGGTCGTCTTTCAACTGGTAACTTTATCTTTATACACGTAAAGTCAATCGTTTGTTGTGTAGCTAGGATACCAGTATATCTAAATGTCGGCTAGTCGACATCCTGTGATTAGCGAAGAGTTGCCTTGATCTACCCCCCACGTCTTTAAACCACTGAAAATTGTGATGCACGCGAACACTGACCGTTACACCCACCTGCATCATCGAAAGACCTGAAGATTGGAAACAGCAATCATCAATGAAGGCCAGCCTCAAGATGTGGGCCACATCATTTGATGGAACTTCCGTTTTAATTGCGGAGATGGTGACCCACAGAAACGTGCGGATGTTAGTTATGAATCAGCCCCCATCTCTGCTGCACCATGTTCTTCACATTGCCAGTCGAACTTCGCGTGCATCCACTTGTAAAGGCGACCCCCCCACGTTGCCGAAGTGATCGAGAGCGTTGGGTAAGCTTTAGAATGCTCCCCTGACTACCACCCTCATCTTCCGTGAACAACATGGATAGTCGACTGATTGCAGGTAGACCAACAGACTGATTAGCCTATGAGATGAAACCCTAGTTAAGTCAATATTTCCACGTTCCCCAATTTTGGGCGCACGCGAACATTTGAACATGCAATTCTAATAACCGATGACATATTCTGCCCAGATGCACTCCGAGGCGACGTTAATTAGCCGATGTTGACTGTTGCATTTTAAACCGCACTTGTACTCAACGGACCGTTTCGTATTCAGGTAAACTGGTCCAGGTCGGATGAAAACAGTTTCTGGTTTAGGTTATCATTCACAGGTCATCAGTAGTGTAGACCAGATGTTGCAATTCAGGCATTGTGCGGTATACAGAGAAGTACTACTTACTAGTAGAAGGACCACATTCTATTTATAGTCACCTTATAACACCCAACTGTTCGACCACAGTTGCCTCTAGGCAGTAGTAAGCTTGTTAATTTCTCTTAACAGATGACAATACCAGTTTCAGTAACTCAAATGTATAACCCGATATGAATCCAGTGTATCACGGACAGTGAAAAGATGTAAAGATTTCTCGTTTAACGTCATAAAATGTAACACGATCCACTTTCCGATCATTTGGACTGCAATGAGTATCTCGTTGGAGGTGAATAACTGAGTACCGTTATAAATGACCGGGGTCTGGAAATTATATAGACAGATGTTTTAAACCTGTCTCCCAACTATGTAGCAGTAGTCACAAGAGTTGATTCAGTGCTTCGATTACCCACCGGGATATCTGAACTATTTCATACAGGTGATTTTTCCTGCTATGATAAGGTCATTGGTGTCAATTCAAGTTGTACTAGATGCAAACACTTGTTATGCGCATTTCAGAAAAGCCAACTATTGTTCAGGATACGTAAGGAGGAGTATGAATGCCGACAGTTTGTCCGCCACCGTATGACGGTGGGACGATTCTCAATGCAGTATAAGCCTGTCGAGGGATATTCCTGGCCTCTGGTAACCTCAATACCCCTTATGAAACATACTTACCTAGCCCGACTAGTTGTCTCAGTAAGCGAGAGTCTGTTATAACAACACCATCAATAGCTGAATTCAAGCGAAAATTTAATACATACATTTAGGATACTAGGAGAGCTTGATCATCGGAATCATTGTGATAGAGTGTAGACAAGCTAGACCTCTCACATTTGCTTTGTGGAGTCATGCTGGATTTTCCTTCCACCCATTCTCCCCTACTTTAATTTCGCTGTCACTCACCTTGCCAAACTGGAATCATTTGTCGAATTCTTTCTCCATAAACTGTCCAACGCGGATTGTCAGCTTTCTCCAGTGGGCAATAGATTGACCTTCCATCCGTCCCTTTTTGTTAAGTGAGATTATTAAAAGAATAGTAGATTCTCTGGGACTCGTCATACCTCGATTAGTTTTAAACACAAAAAACGCACTTTTCTGCACTGTTTGATTTGGTGGACTTTTACACCCGAACGCAATTAAATACACCGACGAAAGACCACTGAATTGATTGCCAAATTGGTTTAAAGCAATTGTGAACGACCGTGGTGTGAGTTCGAATTTACTGAATTCAGTGAGATATGTGCTTTCTAATTCTTTTCAAAAATGAACTGCATTACGTTCGTATGTTTACCAGAGACGTGAGAAGTCCAATGTTCAATTTCCGTCATCCTTCGAACAGAACATTTCTTCACTCGCCGACGTTTTAAGCAATGCTAGTTGGTCCATATTTTCCCTGTGAGCTTTTTGCAGATGCTCAGCGTGTTCATCACTCAAAACAAAATGTTGTCAGGACAGCAAGTCGATTTGGACTGACGGAATATGTGTATGATCTATTGAAAAATGACGCTTCTATTTACATTTCTGCAGATGTTACCATACTTTGGTGACTTCTGTCTACTGGTCAACATGACAAAGTTAATTGTCTTTCTAAGAGAGAACTCTTCAAAAAAAATGGAACTGCCCCATTAAAATTTATTGTGGTTAGATATTTCTTTTTTTTATCGGTTAGTCATTTCAACAGCAACAAGGTGGATTTCTCCTTATCTCGGGGTAATTTCGCCCAAACGACCGTTCGAGGTGGCTTTATGTTCCGCCCGCATTATTTGATGCCGTATTTGCGAACCGGTCAAGATGTATTATCTTAGACTGAGAACTTCATTCATCAGTTTCTATACTCTTGTTTCGATGTTCACTTTAGACCAGAAGTACTTGTCACAGGCGACCACAGTAAGCATTATGGGATCCGATTAGACGAAATTTCTTTGTCAGGAGTCAAATTCTACCAACAAACCAAATAGTCGACTTCTAACAAGTTGTGTTGAAACTTTTAGGATCTTGTTTAGATTATAGGCTTCCTCTTCCGGTTATGTCTCTGGTTATACCGGACTATGGATGACGCAGTGAAAGGTTGTTTGAAACCGTTTGGGGTCTTTTCGGTTAGGTTTAACCATTCGTTGTGTTCATTCCTCTATCAGAGTAGATCAAACTAGTGGCCAGATAGAGGTCGCACGAATGAAATGGCACTGTGTTATCAAGATATTAATCGGGAGTTGAGATTTAATCACGCATAATTAGTGGGTGGACATTAAGTTCTGAGTAAGAGAACGGAGTGTCTGCAATCGCAGAATGACATTAAGTTCTCAAATGTCATGGAGTTCAAATACCTGAAGTCGTACCATTTATTGCCATCTATATTTTCACAACTTTACGTGAAAACATTTTAAAAGGCAAGCGATCATACAATATCTTAATGAATCCCATGTTCAGAAGAGGGCAAAACGTGCTACAGAGTGGTACTGATTTGCAAATGAAAAGACTGAACCAAGCACGTCGTGGGTTAAACGTTCTCAGCTCGTTTAGGAAACGTCTCGAGGGTTTGAAGCCAGTTGTGTGACAGTACTTCGAATCAGCAGACGGAATTACAGGATCCACTGTTCGATCCAGTGAGGCAGAATGCAAACTAGGATGAACAAGAAGTACACGATAACATCAGCTGATCGCCCGGAGTGACAGAACCTTGTCCAACAGGCCTACTGAATCGTATGATTTTAAATTTTCCCATAAGTCCCGATCCTAGAATCATCAGTTACAGTGATCTAACTGCCTATGCAGCAAGAACGCTCAAATGCGACTGTGTTCAGATACGATAATTCGGTTGTATCCAGTATGAGGCCAGTGGCACAAGAATCAAATCGACCGCATATTGAGATCGGCATCGGGATGCAAATCCAGGTCGGGTATTCGTGACAAGGATATGCACCACTAATGGGATATATCAAGAGCTTGTTTGTAGTTCAGTGCCTTTATTCGAAACAGTTTGACAGAGAGTTCTAGTTAAGTGTTGAGAAGGGTTCCATTTATGAAATCTCATTAATGACGGAATTTTCCAAACCTCCGTAGTACTCAGTTACGGTTTTACGTGATATTGTGTAGATTGGTTGTTTCTACCAAAAGATACTCGTGTGAGACGGCTTGACTAAGCTCTCATAACTGATCATAATTACCCCATCTCGGACACTTGTCATAAGACAAGGGATCGTACGCATTAGAGCCTCGTCAGTGAGCAAAACGAACGTTATTCGTCTTAATCTCCTTTAAGCAGTCTCACTTCAGCGAGCCCAAGCGAGGTGGCAACCAGCTATTCCATGGTATGTGTGTTTTAGAACCGGAGATGAGGAACAGCTGCACAACTGTACACAAAGTGGGGACGAAAACGTCGCACTAGAAAAGAAAACTGTGCAAAGGTTGACACTCCCAAGCTTGTTAGCTAAGTCACGTCAATCAACACCAGCGTGTAGCGATGGCCGGAACATGGCATGACGATAGATAGGAGAGGTGTGACCCAGACAGAGAATGCACTGCCCATTCGATGACCACAGGCACAGCGAGGGTTCACGTACCCGACTGGATTAGGAGGTATCGCTGTAAACCCTGGTATACATTGTTGGTTAGCTTCCTGCCCTTGTACGAACCAAACATAAACCTCACTATAGATTACCATACTATTGTTGTGTACTTTTGTGCACACTGTTGATGAGGCACTCTTATGACCTCCACCTATCAGTTACATCAGAATGCGCAACCTACACCTGAGTTATGCTTAAACTAGCTTGGATTATGCAACATTCACAGAGCACTGAATAGTGAGGTTATTGATTGCAGTTGACAGAACAGTTACTGTATCTCCTCTCGAGACAGTCGGACAGCCTGAGCATTATTTAGAAGCGAGTGTGTCTGGGCGGTTGCATATGATAATTTAGTCGTACCTGATGTTAGGTCGATGACGCAGTGGTCAACACGGTTGCCTCAGGAAAGCGTAACCGGAATTCTAGTCCAGGCCCTAGCAAGCATATGCACTACTGACGAGTTGTAACAAGAGTGGGACTCGAGTTTAGTAGTCCTTTTCGAACGCAGCTTGGTTGGTATATCTATGCGAATACGAAAGCTACTATTAATTTCAACTTGTGTTCAACTTGTATTATTACCGTGAGTTAGATTTCCGGATTGCTAGTTCTCTAGGGGACCTGTCTATAGAGCCACAGATTAAATTTTCTGGATTGAGACTGGTATCTATTTATTAAAAATAGTAAACCTAGCATAAACGACCACCATTCACGTACGTAGTCGCTGCACGTGATATCACTGACATTTCAAAGTGTTCTGGTTGTATTTCGTGCAAATCAGTGATTAGTACACGTCCAAATCAATGGGATGTCACCACGTAACATGGTTCATAGTTTCATTTGTCTACTTTAAGTAATTCTCAACCAGAATGTGTTTATAAACAAAGCCGCCTCGAAATAGCAAAGGCAAGCCTAGTTTTGTTTAGTTGTTCAGGGTCAATACTAATCAGCTGGACAACAGAATTACTGCATACGAAATATGACAGCCCACAGAACAGCAGCTTATAAAGAAAAGAATCTGGGTCTACGGTGCTTTACATTTTCCACCCATCTGCTCTGTGACAGTTACCTATCTTCATGTGTAAGAGTTTACCTGGATATTGATCGTGCCCACCAAATGATCTATTTGACTTTGTACTGTGAGAATATTACCTCCCTAGCTAGTTACTTGTTCGAATCTATTTCTTAGTGATCGATCAGTTGTTTTAATAATGGAAATTTTACCGTTGTTTGGTTGTCCGATTTGTCCCAATACAACCATGTGAAATGATAATTCCATCCTTAATGTTTCCTTGTTGCTCACCTCAGAGCTATCGAAGACTGAAAAATTTGACAACGTGTGCAAGCGTTGTGTTCGTAATAAAAATTTACCTATTTGTGTTGCATCGTTCTGATGAACAGAATGGGTGTTGAGTGACTTAACACTCAAATCTGTACACGAAAGAACGAGCATTGGAAACCAGACCAGCAGACATCACTTGACTTTGCGTATCTGTTAGGTCATTTAACCGTCGGTGCGGGGCCAGCAAACCAAACTGTAATCACAAGGGATTTGTCCTTTTAGCCATGACACTTTTGTAACAGCACTACCTTTTTTGTGGTGCAATTTTTACTGGACGTCTTTGATGTTGTATGTTAATCCATCGTCCACACGCACGCAACATTCCATAGTCAGTTTTCGCTTTGTTAAGGAACACCTGGTAATCGTCATAATCGTGTAATACAGACCGATTTAAATCATACCTAAAACCCTTTAGAATACGGTCAATGTTAAGTTGGTGAACCAGAGGTGATCTGTTTAGCAGCTGGACTACTTTAAGGTATTGTGGCAATCCTCCCGAAGTACACACCATCTGCGTTGATCATTATTAGAAATAGTACCGGGTCAGATCCAGACAGGAGTTTCCCCATTTACACATGATGGTATATGCCCACACTCGGGCATATGGCGCAGATGGTGTGTTTTGCATCCTTTCTGTACTGCAAGTCCTGTTAACTTGCTGGGTTGTCACCCCGTTAATGTGACTACTCAGTAGGCCAGGTTACCAAGACTGGGCCCATTGTATTCTACCGGAGTGTTACACTTGACCTGGTCCCAGAAAGTGAAACGGATTGACATGATACCTGTACACGCAAGCATATGAAATACGTAAGCGAGATTTAATGAACTGACCATTACCATCAAGTAGTTGAGGAGGAAACCTGCTTATTTTCTTGAGGCACATACGCAATACGTCAAATATATGGAAGTATACAACAGTTACAACAGAAAGGTTCAGCTCGTCAACGCATCAGATAAACCTGGGTGATTGAGACCCAGTCAGTAGGCGTAAATCATAAACTTGTCACATTGTTAACCTATAAGATCTGAGGAAATATGTGTGCTTTATTCAAAGTGTATATGCGTATTGACAATTTTGCATTTTATGGGCTGCTTAAACAACGGGAAATATAGTAATTTTATATTATATATATATATATATGCAACATAGTATTCGTAAGAAACAATCCAACTTTTCGAAGGATTCTACTGCATAAAGAGAGCTCTTTTTCTAGTCTCTACAATTTTATCCTGACAAGTGGACTGTAGTGAACCATGTAACTTTCACGTCGTTGATATCACATCAGGCATGACCGAATTAAAGTGTAATCTAGAACCACTTTTCAAACAACAATCGTGAATGGAACGTAGACTCATAGGTTGTTTTTGTTCCCTGAAAAGGGTTACGCAGAGGTTCGTGCAACCAGTTTGGTACTGTCATTAAAAGTTTGTCCCGATAGATTTGTCTGTTAAATTTCGAGCAGTCTTGGATCCTTCAGGCTCCATGGAGTTTTGAAGTACTTGGAAGATGTATACAACAAAAAATGGTGTACAAATGCGTGTGAACAGTTTCCGAATCAGAAGCCTCTAGTTACTTGATGAAATTACAGGACCATATGAATTTAACGGACTTCTATTGTATACTTCTCTACACTGGTAACAAGTTGACACATTTAATGTTTATGACCAGTTAATAGCACATGTAGCGCCAATTATGGCAAAAACTCCTATGGACAGATGTCATATACGAGTCGTGTTTTGAATAGCACAATCTATCCACTTTAATATCAACGCTTTGCCTGCTCCAGTTTTTCTATAGAGCAGGTCAGGAAAATAGAGTAAAGGACAACGTTAACTTAGAAGAGGCCCAACCGTTAAAATTTGGACCTTCGGTTGGACTCGGACCAGCGACAAAAACAATATACACAAACATACCGTCATGGTGGTCTGAATCCAGCCGAAGCTCCGAATTCTTGCAGTTCAGTCTCTCCTAATACAGTTCTATTGTTCAGCTGTGGTGTTGGTGAATTCCAGCTTGAACTGCTTGAGAAATCTTGCCCAGGCAATCGATCTCCTGAATCATTTAGTGAATTCCACGTGAGACAATGAGACGATTGGGTAAAAAAGTCCAAAGATGACATTTCCGAGCTCTAGACGTAGCTTTGCAGCTTAGTTGGTAAAACCCTTGCAGCAGTCGAACATGCTGTTTCGGTTGCTGGTTCGAATCCATCCGAAACTCTGATTTTTCAAGACTGGTTCTCTTCTAAAATGTCAGTTTTGCCATACGGTTTAGTATTAATGACAATTCGGTTTCGATTGGTCTCATCAGGTGGCCCATTCGAAGGATACAAAATAATAGAAAAGCGTATTTACCCCACTGCTCAATTTGTTGTGTGTAAACGCTCAATCAGTTTCACCCTTGAAAAATGGTCAGGTTACCCGATCCTCTCGCTAGCAGACACAGCAACTATCCTGTTGACTCCGGTCGATAACCCCGCGATTAGGTCTTCCGAGACAGGTCAAAATCTCCGAGTTTACTAAACCGCTTAGGTAGCGTTTTAGAATACTGATGATTAATCGGATAGTTGACTAATTTCAAACGGAACATCAATTACATCTGATTGCGGCTTTTGCATTCGGATAGTGTGGTTAGTTATTAGCGCGAACTAATACACCTCAGCCATGTAATCAGTTACAGCCCCTTGACAACAAAAATGTAGTGAAACAAACAACGATTCCACCTAATAGATCCGCTGTTGGTTGGGGGAAGTTTCCCGCTGAATCACAGAGAAATTCCAGTGAACTTAGTCTCTCTAGTGTGATAAAAATGATGTTGCCATGGTCAATTCAAGCTAACAACGTCCACACTAAAGCAAAAGGCAAGATTAGCGAGGATGAAGTGTGTATTCGTTCAAACGATACACAATTACTTTATACGTACAACGAACTTACAAGGTACGAATAATAGAGATTAAAAAATTGACAGACTCTACAGACACTATATCCTCACACAAAGTACTCCGAGACTTATCAGTGGTGAAGAAGTAATTTATCACCATGATAACCACGGACCAGGAAATGTAATTTTGACCTGACATACACTGAAGAAACTCAGTTGAGGTGTGCTGATCTAGCCACTCTAACGTGACTCTTGGGGATGCTCACTTAATCAGAGTGGTACAAAATATTTGTAATGACTGGTCATTGTATACAAAGGAAGATTTGAAATATGTTTGTGTTTTTCAAGACTGCATTTAAATTTTTATAGAAGTAACGAACGACAAGTGGTGAAAATTGGTGACAACGAATGCCATGTAATTAGCTAAACAAACAAATCAGAGTGTTATTTTGCCTCAGAAGACACCAAAATCTATAAATAAGTTTGGTATATTTCAAACGGCCACAGCTTTGAACCATTGTGAGTTCATCCTGGTTCGTCGCAATTGAGAATGTCTGCTTGTCATTTATACCCTGCAGACTAACACCGATTGATGTCACCTGCATACATGATTCGTTATAAACTCGTGTTCGAATTTGTTGAGCAGAGATGGATCTCCAATCACTGACCGGACGCCAGAGGTTTACGGAAGGACACAGAGACCTGATAACTGAAGTATCACTGCGTACAAACCTACACTGACAATGCATTTTGGTATGTTTTCAATGATGCGATAACGAATTAGATGATATGTAAAACTTCAGCTAACTTGTTTGAAGGAAACTTGCCGAACAAACAAACGGAATCTCGCAAACTCCATTCTGGTCCGTAGTTAGTGGAATATGTGACTTGCATGTGGCTGGACCAAGCGGGTCACAGCAACAGGTCACTTTGGTCCGAAGATTAAAAACAAAAATTTTACATTCAGAAGCAAAAACTCAGTTAATTAGTTTGGCTCATCGTATATCATCGTTCGAGCACATTGTCTCGTGTCTAATCCATTCCGATGACATCATGTTGAGGCAGGGTGGTAGCTTGTTGCTATGGCGAAGTCTTTTGTAAGGTAACTTAGCTGCACGCGTGGCTGATGAACCGTGAGTGGGCAGCCATCTGTTCGCATTCCAGTCATTGGTCCATCGGGGGGCGAGCGTTTGGTTATTGAACTCGGCAGCGTCTAATTCGAAGACGTGTGTTTCGAGTGTTGGAAACAGCTGAGATTCATGTTACATGTTCGATTCGTGAATACTTCTACACTCACCCACTTTGTTCGATGCTAGGCACGTGCCGTGAGAAACACGCGACCTGACAACCCATACCTCGTTGCTCGTTGATCATTGGTATGCAATGCTTGAAGCTTTGCAAGTAGATTCTGTTCTTATCATTGCGCGACTAAGACCAATTAACAAGCTTGCGGTATGAATTAGCTACCTATGAGAATATCCTGGTAACTACTGCTGTTTCATCTTCATTAGGGTGTTTGCCTCAGTCTTCTTTATCAGCGCATTAGTAGTTAAATTGAAATTATTAGATTATTACATTCGTATGTACATACATAACCACTGTTTGGGTGCAAATGAACGCATATAAGCAAACATCTCAGCAGATAGTTTAGTATCTTGTTTTTCATACTCGCCAGATAGGATCGATGGGCATAACGCTGATAGGAATAGTAAACTTTTTTTCGGATGCACGATCCGAACTTTTGGTCAAAACCAACAAATAAACAAAGGAACCATCAGTAATTCTGTGACAAATTGCATCTTGTTCAACTAAAACCTCAAGTGTGCAATCGATGCGAACACTCATAGGAAATGATTAATTTTTGTCAACACTTATTTGCAGACCGATGTCTTTTGGCATCCCGGATACTCAAGGTTTAAATAGTTATTCGAGAAATTGATATTTCCAGATTGAATTCTGATAATACTATATTTTTATAGGTCTGTTACGCATTGGCCCTTATTTAACTTACGGACAGCCTACAGCCAACTGGCGTATCCACAGGGTAACTCTGACTATTCCGTACTGTTTGCTAGCTAAGTGACGATCGCATAGACGTACGGCAAGAAACGTAAACAAAGGCTGTAATGACGTTGAGTGAGCAGTTATTTAATTTTTTCTTTAAAATTCAAAAGATGTGTATTCTTCTTCAAGATGAGAAGTATGTGGGGTGAGAAACAGACCGCAAGCTCAGAATTCCGAAACTTCTTCCACGAAAGCATTTGGCTTGGTGTTCTCGAAAATCTCTCAATGGTTTCAACACAGCCTCAGCTAATGATGTGCACAATGCACGTGCAGGTTGTTCAAGAGGAGCGTGCGGTTCCGGAGGCAGTTATCAACAAAAATAATGGAAAATAATCGAAATTCCCGGGCCTCCATTAAACATTCAAACCATGCTTAGTTGGTTCTATGCAGTGAGTAACGTCAACCTAACTCAGAAGTCTTGATATCAAGATTATCGACTGGAGTGAACAGAACAGTTGACCCTAATCACTTTTCAAAACGATCAAACAAGCTGAACATTGATCACACGAGGTCGTGGTTGAGCATTTGGGTAGGATTACTGGACTACGGCCTCGCGCTAGTCTCACAAACATGAAGGTCGGAATGAAAATTATGGTCTGGACGAGGTTGTGCACTACTGGTGAGCTCTACTGTAGGCGAAGCTCGAGTCTAGTGCGTGCCTGTGAAGTGGGCCAACCGATTGGCTTGTGTGAATGTGAAGGCTAAGATCAAGTGTGGATGGTATTCAATTTGAAACATACATATATTGAGTAAGCTTCCAAATATTTACGTAAAAGTTGACAACATGAGGAAAAACTAGCAAATTATTCACATCTGTAGTAGAGTTTAATTATTTTCCTGTTATTGAATAACAAGCCTTAATCCAAACCAGTAGAATGTGTAAGACTTGTTAACAAATTGGATGCACAATGCAATGAAACGCCGATCAAAAATGTGTGTACTCAACACACTGTTAACGAGTATTTATACATTAGGCAAGGGTATACCCTAATGACGAAACCAGAGTGCACTGTTTTCTCTAGTGGGGCTCTCGGGAAAGTCTGGGAGAGTAACGAATCTGCAATCAGTCATAAACTATGTTCACATTAGATTAACCAAAAACCCTATTATTTTTCAGTAATTGGGAAAAGGGGTAGGTTTCTACAAGTAAATGTTAGATAATTCTGGGGTTCAGTTTCTATGTATTCCGTAGATAATTGTTCATCGGAACACAGCAGCCCAAATGAACATCTGTAAAGTGTTTTGACAGGAATTGCCTGTTTGTGATGGTTCCAGAAATACAGAAATGAAGTAACTGATTTAGCTCAACCCCAGAACTAGCTTCGACGCAATAGGGATAACAACCGAACTAAGCAAAGCAAGTAATTTATCTTTTGAGCACACTTGCACAGCTCATTTTCAGCAATGTAATAAAACGATGGTAATGAGAAATAGGTTTAGTGACAATCACCACACTGTTTTTACGGCCTCATTTCTAAGCACCTATGCTCCCATGTTTCGTTCTGGACCGCTGCAAAGAATATTAATCTGTAATTTAAACCAAGACCCAGTTGCCCATAGTCTAAACAGCAAGGGCATGTTAGACTACGATGTGGGTCAAGTTCCACAAGTCTTTTCAAAAAGCCAGCGTATTAAGTTTTCACCCGATTTCGCCTTCCTTACATATCACTTCCCAGAACGCCAGCTAGGCGAATTCCGCATATCTACTCAAACTGTACTCAAACTAGAATACCCCCATTTGTGTAGAGTCACTCATCAGATAATTGGAAACAGGCTATTAACCTATTCACTGATGATTTATACTGATTATGGATCATACCTAAGCCTTGTGAATGAGTGTGTTAAAAATGTTGATAAATTTTTTGTGGGTGGGCGGAGCCGTTCTGGAGGGTGATTCACACCTCATGGGAAACTCGGGAAGAATATCGAATGACTTGAATAGTTAACCCGTTTTATCACCGCCCCAATCACTTCACTCGAGTGTACAACAGAACTGAACAAGCGAAAAGTAAAATCTGACAATGAGGAGACAAGCTCACAGGGAAAAACACGAGGGCCACACAGACTAGATGCCACACGGAAGATATACGACAACCCCTCATTTTCACATCCACTGTTCATCACTAGTCCCGATCAGTCAAAATATTTGGTACACACTCCCGGGAGAATTGTTCGTCTTAACCCTGTGTTAAGCCACGTTTTTGGTCCCACGGGAGCAAATTTCAAGTCTACAGTATTCAACAATTTTTATCAAACCGTGCGTTAGACTTCACCGTGCATGCACGACAGCCTGATTAGCTCATGTTGGGAATAGTTGACACACAGGAGACGTACATACATTTACATCGAGGATTATACTTGAGAAGAATATTGGATGTGTATCTGCACAGCACGGCCGAACGATTGGCCTATGTCGTTTTTAGACGCTTGAAACTACTGAAGTGATCTGAGATAGAACGTGCTCTATGGGCAGGAAGTTGTCTAGATCCTCAACTGTGACGAATTCTTTAGGCTTAAAGTTGGACAGTTGAGATTGTATCTAACTACATATCTGACGAAAATATTTAAGATCGAGAGTTGCGCCCGATAGTTTTCACTTGTTTAATCCGGAATACGTATCGAAAAAACTTTGATTAACCTTGACAGTGTATCATCCTATGGGTGGAGTTATATTTCTTTCGCAGACATCACACCTCTTCTTTTCATAAGCTGAAAGAGCTAAACCATTTACAGTTGGCGTGCAATCAAACGAACAGCCACCATGGCTTCGGTAGCTACTAGCGAGGTGATGTACAACTGTCCACACCCTACTGTGTCTCATCAGGATTCTGTATATCGGGGGATCGAACCCATCACCCATGAGTATGTGTCTGAATGGCTGTTCAGACATTTGTCCACTGGATGACAGGGTCTCAGTCAGTAAAGTGTGTGCGAATCACTCCCCTTAACTATTACACTTTCTATCTTCATTTGCTAAATTACTAAAATTCCTAACCCCCAAAAGTGATTGATTGTGGATGGATTGGCTAAACAGTAAGAAGGCTTATTTATCTTTTTTCACCCTACTTAACCTTAAGCTTACTGACTTAGAATCTTCAAGGATTAATCAACAATCCGAAGGGAGAAAATGAAATTAACTTTACTAGCTAGTTAGGAGTTGTAGCTAGTGTTCTTCTCCCAGGCTAGGGTTCACGCGATCCACCTGATATATGAGATGGGGAGAATTGGTTCAATTGTACCACAGCTGCGATAACATCACTGAGTTGTTTACGAACTAGGGGTAGTTAGTTGAAACACAAGTCACTTAGTTACCCGATTGTATGTTTGCAATGTGTTAACGCTGTGGGTTTGGAATGGTTTTCACTAGCCACGTGTTCTCACACCCCCTGTTTTACAAAAAAAATTAAGGTTTTTCTGAATATGCGATAGTCAGCTATCACCACTAACCGCCAATGTATTTCTGTCTATAAGTTAGGATGTTTGATCTAACGGCCAGCTGGAAACAGGATACTGACTTATCCCCTCTTGAATGACTTTGTGATCACATTCATTCAATGCATTCAATACAGGGCTATTCATGCTGTATGCTAGTGGATTAATCATTCTGGAAATGTTTACTAACCCAAAAAGAGCGTTACTG
>LUCH01000453.1:138913-166109 GCA_013368495.1 Paragonimus heterotremus
TTCATCCGTATATGTGTTGCACAAGTGGATGAGTAATACGTATGTGGCTCAAACTTCGTCTGCACTAAAAGAGTCGATTTGTTTGCTGCTTACAAAATACTACTCATGTCCAGCCGCACTATTCGGCTGATCCGATTCAAAACAAAGTTAACCTGTACATGGTTCATCGATTGCAGTTCCTGTTCGCTGTCGCCTTTGGACATGTGCTTTTTAAGCCAGGCTATTCCAATCACTACGCATAAATTTGTTACCAGTGGGTAAGGGTCTAGAGAGGGCCAACAGAAACTTGATTCCATGTGACTAATCTGTTGGAGGCGATCAATCCAAGTCTTACATGTTAGGACCTGCACAATCTAAACTTATATCCTCTGTTTTGTTAAGTGTCCCCGTCATTTGTGACCATACATATATGTCATTAATATGCCGGATGATTCACAAGATAATCTTGTATTACTTGTTGTGTAAGATAGAATTACGGTTATTCGACTTGGTCCTTACGATCTTGTCTCAACCCGTAGACAAGCGTCAGTTTACCACCTACCCTTCTGTGGTTCGAATGCGCTGGATCTCCTAGTCGTGTTCGGCAAATGAACGGACGTGTATGTGTTGTTGCCTTCAAGCGGTGTTATGATTTATCGTCTGTTGTCTCATTATGGGGTCTATGGTCAACACGACTGACAGTCAACACGTTTATATCAGTCGTAGCCACCTGTTGATCACACTACTACTGCACGACAGAAGTCAGTGTGAAACAGTCCTGTGCTGGTTAGTTGCGTCATATTGAGCTCATCGTGCGCAATCAAACATCAGATAACATCAGACAATGTCCGGTCCTGGACTGAGTGTCCGGTACAGTTTAGACGTACACAAGATGGACGGATTCGTCCAAACGTTCGGACTGTATGCAGTAAGTGAGTAAGTAAGCGCACAGTCCCGAGGGAGTTACTGTTAACCTTCTGTGACCACATCACGTGTAGCAGGCATTGAGATAAAGACATAAACAGTGTGTCCGAAGCGGTTCTCCCCAGCGATCGTGCTCAAATTGTGCATCTATTCACTTAAAGGCATCACAACCACGCGGTGATCTACTGTCACTTCACCTGTTGAACCATGTGCCCCTCAATCATGAAGACTGTGAAGCTAATTTTTTGCAATTTTTACTCTTGCGGACGAATCAGGCACAATGAAGGAGTTTGATAATTAGTAGCTGAGTAAACCATTAACAATTGATCGCAACTGTCGCAGTGAGGTGAAATTTTTGATCAGCTCACTTCGAGGCGTGTAGGTAACGGTCAAATTAAGTTGTTGTTCAACTTGTAACAACATAAATTTAATTGAATAACTATTACGTACAACGTACATACTAAGTCCTGATCACATAATTACCAGTTGGAATTAGCGAGACTTACAGATGATCGGGCTTTGCGCACAATGGACTGTAACTGAACATCAAATAGAACGTTTCGGTCAGACTTGTAAGAACGAGCACCCTAGCTTAACCATCACTAGGACCAAGGCTTAAGTTCCGGTCCCGACACAAACGTTTAATTTCACTCGACTCAAGTGGAAAAATTGTTTTGCACGTCACAGGAGGCAAATATTTAACTTTTTCGTACCATTGGTTTCAGCGTAATGAACAAAGAAGCAGTTGTTGGTTCAGTTTTGTAGTCAGTTCTTGTGTAACCATTCCTAGATTAGTAAGAAATCATGGAACGTTAAAAATAACGGATGAGTCTTATGCACATGCATCGGTACGTGTAACCAGGCTTAGTGGATGTTGCGGGTATGCGTGTAAAATGTCCAGTATGAACAGGTTGATTTGGACCACAAAAGTTGGGAAACTAACGACCAGTAAGACTGAAAAGTGCAGGTACATTGTGGCTGGAATGAGAAATACCAGTGCCGCTAGACAAAAACGTAATTGATGATGAACAACAACATTTGGTCGGAAGGTCAAAAAAATAACAATGAGATTGTTCAACAAAAGAAGGCGTTATGATTGTCGGATCGTCACCTTGGTAACGCGCTCAGTCGCTTGACCAAAAACAGAGAAATCAGAAGAGACGCGACTGCGCTGTTTATTGGATGAGCGAGACGAAACAAAACTAGGCCACAGAAGCTTTACATTTATAGCACAAAACGGTTATCATAGATGGCTGATAGATATACAGCGAATCAAGTTAAACAGTAGTATATGGCAGTCAGGGTGTCAGTGCAAATCACGTTACAGGGGACATCAGAAGGCAATGCGAGGAAAAGCACTGTCCAGATAGCGCACAGGCGTTCGACCGCATACATGCAATCTGATTGACTGAGTGAGACCATACCACCACCCACGACCATACCATCCGAGGTAGACCGGTCGATCGATGTGGCGTGACGCGTCCTGGCTGTCTCGTTAGAAGATACGCCTCCTAACAAGTATACTTTTAGAAAATGAAATATTAACGTATACATGATAGGAATGAATTTATCACATACAACCTCAGATACGATCTTTCTCACCTCGGCTAAAAAATTGACAGTGTAAAATGTTGTCTTAACTTAATGATTGATGCAACACATATTTTACACAAATGTGATCTTGGAAATAGCTTGTTATAAAACAGTAGTTGAAGATATACAACATGAAGCTGCTGGTAATTTGTACTTTTAGGATTGGGAAATAAAACGGATAACTTTGTCATAGCCAGCATCAGCTGGACAATACTATCCTGCAGGGTGACAGGGGAAGATTTCGCTGACTGCTAAACTCCGATCAGGACATGATGAGGACAGTTGGACAAGAAATATCTACAGCGATGACGTAGGGCTGGTATAACGGGAAATGAACGATTAAGAGAAGATTACACCCCCAAGGACTTCAAAACTAGTTAGGAAAACGTTTGAGAGTGTTAATTGAGAACGATTTGAAAAACAACCCACTAACTCTGGATTAGCTGTCATGTGACACGAACTTGTGGTGGTCATCACAATATTAGGTTTTATGTAATTTTTACTCGTATGACGGGCAGCTGGTCCAGTTGATTAAAAACAGGGAATCTCAGGACTTAGTGTGCGGAGAAATAATTGACGATCTCTTAACTTGCAAAGAAATGCAATGCATCCAGTAGAGCTCACTACTGGTGAATATATCACGAATGCTAATCAATTAACTATTGAGTGAGTGTGTCATAATATATGTCGAGGGTAAATATGATTTTATTAATAAGTTTCCTATGTTTGTGACCTGTTCAATTCAAACTAATCAGCCAGCGAATAGTTACATGACCCCTGAAAGTATCTACACTTGTTTGTAATGTAACAGCAAATACTTCTTCAGAATACAAATCAATTTACCACCCAATAATCGACCTCTGCAGCTCACCATTCAACTATTCTATGTCGTTGATTTAGTAGTTTTTATATAACTTGAATCACCAATGGTAGTATAATGTACAGAGTCCGACCAGGTTGAAGTAACGTTGCTCAAGATTTTTTCAAAAATCCAAAATCACCAGTTGTATTTGTTAACAGAAATACTGTGTTGTACTAGCATCGCTTTAATCAAAAGAAGTGGACCAACTGCTGCAAAATGGCGTTGCTATGAACTGTTAGCTATTGAAATTCAGGTAGGAATCGGAAATTTAAGAATATCTCTTATGGTTATGCCTACAGAACAAACCCCATTGAAACCGAAGTAGGAATTGGATACAGTCAGATAAAACTGAGTCCACTGGCCTCGTATGCATTAATCGAACTACCAGTCAACCAGTAAAGCCCACGTGATCGACAAAGAAGTCCCCGCTGTGCTGGTCACGTGATAAAAATTAATTGAGTCAACATGAAGGACATAGTGTAAGGGGTGCATTAAACTTATGGAAAAAGAGTAAAATGCAATCCAAGGCATCAGGTTTACACTTGAGATCTTCGACTGATTGCGAAAACATTACATTCTGTGGAAGAGTATTCCGGTGATATTTGACATGCTGAGGTAGACGGGGTTCATCTCTCACGTGATCAGACCCAGGTTTACTTAAATTCAGAGAGTATCCACGTTGAGCTTGCGGCCGTGTCGGCATAAAAAACCCAACGAGATTAAGACCAATACGACGGGTTAGGTGAGGATTAGTTCACCCTGTAATCGCGGATAAAACAGCCAATACATTTTCCCATTCTGTCAGGTCTTTGTCAATACAACAGGTTTTTCAAACCTTACACCAGACGAGTACCCAGACCCATGACCCTCATCAGTACTGTCTTATCAATCAATAAACTTAGCGGGTTAGTTTGGATGCAGTATTCGAGGTGAGCTCTTACAAAAGCAGTAAAGAGCTTGCAGAACGTACTCCCCGTCAGAACCCTGAAGGCTCGATTGACCATCCATAACACAAAGGAACCTTTGCTGACAGACTGGTGACATTGACTGCTGGCCTTGAAGTAGTTGGAAATAGTGAAATCAAGATTCACCTGCTGACTCACAACAAGCGGCTCCATTTCCTCTAGTGTGTACGTTGGTATGGCCACGGTAGCAGAAACAATGAGTACTGTTGTGCATGTTTTACGAGTTACTGGCAGCAGCTACTCTGTTGAGCACATCGGAAGCTGGTCCAGGACCTTCTGTTGGCCTCTGAACTTCTTGAATTATTCACAGTCTGCCATACCTTGAGTTTATCCACAAACATCAATGAAGACACTTTTAGGAGGTCCGAAAGCTCACTGACGTAAAACGAGAACAGAAGAAAAGCCCTAAAACCGAACCTTGTGTCACCCAGCTCATCACAGCATACCGGGGAGGAAATACTCGTTCCCACACGGACACACTACTTCTCACCCCTTAGAAACGCAAACATCCATCGTAAATTCATCCCACCCAATCTAAAGAAGTGTAGTTTCATGCACAGGCTCTGACTAGGTACCTTGTCAAAGCTCTTACTAAAGTCAATGAAAACTACATCAGCTATATGGCCCTGATCCACTGTCTCCTCCCAATTCTTCTTCGCAGTCAGAATATTCGTGAGACAAGAGTTGGACCGGACTAAGCAGCCTAAAACGAGTCGTATGAGTTTCGATCTCTTCTTTTAATAGCCTCTCGAGGAGTTTCACCATGATATATGTCAGGATGACAGGTCCAAAATTAGCACGTGTCGCCCTGTCCCCCTTCTTAAATATGTGAATCACCACCGCCTCTTGTCCCTCAACGAGGGCCCCGTAACTGTATCGTCAGCAAGAGCATCGATAAGCACAATCTGAGGACTAACTGCAGTCATGGAATCTGGCGAAGTGGTTGCAGGTGACAAGAGATCTAAAGCTAGGACGAAAAGATCAGTGTTCTTGGTGTCACTTCGACCCTGAAGTGGATAGACCAGTAAGTGGGATGTCAGAACGCGCATCGGTGGAATTGTCTGAATCGACATCTATCAAACGACCAACCTTACGCTCAATCGCCAGCAAATGAACTGCCAATCGGTCGACCTCATTCAGCTTAAAGAAAAAATGCCCGGGAAAAACGCCTCAGTGAACCTTCTTGAATGGATTTATGGCGCAGCATTCAATGGTATTGTACTCTCGTTCACACTGAGGCGATACTGATCACTCTGGGGATCAGAACAGTGCTTGTGGTACCAAAATACACACTGGTCACAATGTATTCCTCTAAAGGAACTGGTAATACAATCGCCACAACCCGGTCGACCGCAAAAAATTGAAGATTCCTTAGTGTTTCTTGTTTTATTCTCCATAACCAGACAAGAGAAGACAAACAAGGCATATAGGAAATGCAGGTAAATCGATAACTTTACAACAGATGGCTGCAGAGTGGATCATCAAGACAGCATCACCGGATAACAGGTACGGTGGAAGCACTAGCATTAACCTGAGAGGTCTCAGCAAGTCTGTCTGACCAGTGTGAAATCCTTCTGTTAAAAAACCTGAGTTATTCTTAAAAAAAGCTCGTTTTTTTAGTGAATCAACTACAGTTGACAGTTGCAATTTAGTACTTGCGACAGCAATTGAAAATGTCTGAATCCTGTTACAATAATAATGGGTTCTGGTAGGCAGTTATTGGAAAAAAGATCGTTTCTTTCTTCCGCGTCAAAAGAACGAACGCAATATTGACAACTAACAGAAATTTCAGCTGACAGTTCCAGCGTGCATTCAAGTGTCTGATTTTTGCTCAGTTTAGCCTCGAGCTCTACAGTTGACACTAGACCAAACTATTTAATAAGTAGTCTCCAGAACATGTCTGTTATCTAAGCGTGAGTAGACGAATGATTTTCATTGTAGTATACTGCCACAGCAATTCGTAGATGATTTGCTTGAAATAAGAACACGCGAAATAACTCTAGCGTCTACCTGAGTTTTTTGTCACGTCAGTACATACTACTTATAAGACGGAATTCGTCGCGTCTGCTAACGTTTTTGCTGTGGGCTGGGCTGGTGTCCCGTGGATTTTACAAATCAGACGCGTGCCGTCAGCTATGATTTTACAGAAACCTGATTGGCCGAAATAATGCTTGTGTTAACACTGTTTTTTGATTGGCTCAAATTCGAATCAGAAACCACATTATAGACTGTAAACCCTGTACACACCTAAACATTTCGGCGTGTAGACCGTCTGCCGCGTGGTCTTGCTGTTTCCCTCCCAGACTGCTCATGAGTGACCGCGTACCTTCTGCAGATTTACCCCGGCTTCCACTCATGATTAATCCACGGCCGGGAATTTTTAAATTACGTCGACATGCGATTACACAGACCACAAGTAAACACCTCGTAGTGCAACCCTCGCCACAGACCTCGAACACCATCACGTGCTGCTCTCGTTCAAACGAGTCAGAACCTTCATTGCTAGAGAAAAAATCGCAAACCGGACAGACGTTTTTCAAGAGATTTAGTGTGCGACCGGCATGCAAAACCCGCGAGCCCACAGAGCCAAAAAGAAGAATGTCCATGTTGAGCAGCTGGAGGCGCCGACGATCTTCTGCAAACGTAGAACGTGAAAGATCTCCACTGGCTTCAAAAAGCAATCCTTCGGAAAACCCTGTGGATGTGACTGAGCCGACAGATCAGTCAGTTGCACCGAACACTCATCGTTGTAAAATAGTATTTCGAGATTTCAGAAGAAAGTCGATCATGTTGTCGCAATCGACAAAATCGTAAGTGAAGCGTGTTTTGCCTGAAAAGTGCAATCTAAAAAACATTTGCTATGTTTTGGTTTAATTAAAGAACTATTTGAATATATATATATATATATATATATATATATATATATATATATATATATAGTGGTGGTCTGCGATACATCCTCTTCACTTTTGTTAGTGCATTGCATCAAAAGGGTTTTGCTTTTTCCTCTCGGACTTTACGTATCTTTGTTTCCTTTATCTTGTTCAATAAGGATTAGTGTATATTATTATTACAAACTCAGTCTTATATTTGTAATGTCTCTTTAGCTTTGAACTTATCAGAAGGATAGTTGTTCCACTTTCCCGTTAACCTGTCACCGGACTAACAAGCATTGGCTCGCTGAACTTCTAGAGCTTCATCCTCATGTTTTCCGGCCACACACCTTCTGGTTTACATTGGATACGGTGTGTGCCAGTGGGATTTCTGGTGGTGCAACGCAAGCCACCTGTGGTGACCTTTGTCTCTTAGCACTGTGGCAAGCTAATCCAGAGATAGTTGTTATTCACCGTGTGTGTGCGTTCGACTAGGTCCAGCGCAATCAGACGAGTATCTCTTGATGTCGTATATCTACACTGGAATATCTGAGTGGTTTCATTATCATCATCGAAACCCTGCTTTTTTCAAGTTAGCCCCGTTAACTTGAAGGCAGTTTAAGGTCATTTGCTTGTACACTGCATCAGTGAGAGTGCGATGATTTGAGTACAAAAATATGCATCACTGAATGACTGTGACTGAGCACGTGCGGTAATTCTCCTAACGTCACTCATTTAAATTCATCACACTTGGTGTTAGTCTTGAGCATTTTACGTACACTGAGTTGTGCTTCCCGTGTGTTCGCTTAGACAGCGAACTCTTAGTATTTAGCTAATTGTACTCAAACTACCGTGCAATAAGAATCGATGGGCTCACTCATTATCTGATAAAACTTACACTTCATTCGAACAGCGAACTGTCAAACCTCTTTCAGACAGAACGGCATGAGTTAAATTACACTGCCACCAAAAAGCACCTGTCAAGTGTTAAAGTGGTGTCTAGTATGTTCTCCGGGACAATTCATTCAGCTGGAACGACCACTTATGTCACAACTTTGGTGTCATTTTTAAGTTTCAGTTTTTACGCTACCAGGTTTTGTTGTTATCTAACACGCTGGGCTACCTGTTAGGTGAATACTCTCATACATCTTAAGCTTAATCAAAAGTTGTTGAGACAATCAGCTACCGTGCGACAGGTTGACAAGCATCGTCACCACTGAGCTATCTCTAGATGGCTAGACTGCACAGCTGTAGTGCTACACAGTTTCGTACTAACAAGTAACTCAATGTATGAATATTCCCCTTCCGTTGTGTCTATTTGTATTGTTAGAAGGTAGTAAATACAGTATAAATTACTGTGTACCTTTTCTCTATCTTATTCCAGTAGCCCATCAGAACGTAACGCCTGCTTGAATACATGCGATTAACGCTGGTGCTTTTGACCTCCCAGAACCGGCAATCAAACTCGTACTTTTGATCACCATCATTCGTGTGACCTGGGTCTTAGCAAGCGAAACAGAATGTTCATGCGGGCTAGTTGTTTGACGCAATCCGAGTGTGTAACGCTTTGTTGTATGCACTTGTAAACTCAACCTGGTTGCTGTTACAGTGTAGTCGACTTGTCCTGACCATGTGGATAGAATGGCAGTCCGCGATCGTGAAACTCACATCCCCGTGCCGCAGAGCCTGTGAGCACGCGAGGCCGCTCAAATCGCAGTGCACGTGCGTCGCCTACTTAGCTTTGCACGTTTGTGAACATGTGTGTGTATGCCCAAGTGTGGAGGCATGGAGGCGCGCACACCAACACCAGGTGTCAGGCCAGCTGTTAGGGGGGGGGGCTAGGGTGGCAGCATAGACGACAAGACTGCACGTGACCTGATTGTATGAAGTGGGGTCTTTCCGTCAGCGTAGCATTCTTGGGCACGAGAGACGCCCCACGTGGACCGTATACGGGCTGTGTGTGGGATGATGGTGGAAGCTTATACGGGCATGAGTGACGGTCGTCCACGCTTTGATGGTGAGCAGCTGGTCTGGCCGATTGAGCACTTGTCTGAACCATATGGATAGGCATGCACCCTGTCCCCCAAGTGGGAAAATCGATTGGGCGAATTGCAGACAAAGAGCGGTTAACTTAGAATTGCCCTGACCGGCCATGTGCTCACGAAACATGACGGAATGTGAGTCGCTTAGACGGAGACCATCATTTTTTAACATAGTGGACACGGATTATTAAATGAGTATAGCTTCATCTTTTCTTCTCATCCAAATTTAGTTAGCTTATCTGTCAATTTTCTTCTACTTTTTAGTTGTACAGTTTCATTCGCTGATCCTGGTCCGGACTCGGTTCTTTCAAAGTGTACCAACCGTATACTAAGTGAGGTATCAAATGGCAAAACTATCACAGCAAATCCTGAAGATACCTCCCACATGGACCGTTTGACTAACTATGATCAACTGTCCTTCGTCGTCCCACCCACAGGAATCTACGGTTCCGTATACGAACAGGATTACCGTCACACAGAAACTCTACAATCCCTGTCTGATGAGCAACGTTCTTTATACTCCCCGACGTGGGATTGCATGTGCAATCCAAACAAGCAGTGCATGCACAGACTAGCCTTTGCAAGCACACTTACACCGAGTATAGCTTCAACGGACATCGAATTCGTAGCATCCTCACCAACCATGAGGCGGTTCAAACCGGTTGGACCGGACGCAATATTCTTCGGTCGCACTGGCAATCGGGCAAATGACGGCGCAGATCGTCTCTCAGTGAGCAAACCAACTGGACAAGATTCCGGATGGTCATCTGAGTTAAGTTCACTATACCAGCCAACCGAGTCCACCGAAACTAATGGACAAGAGGAAGAATTAAATTCGGAACCGTCTCCGCGACCGGCAATGTCTAGGACTAATACAACCACGGAATGGACAAATCGTTTACGAAAATCGCTCAATCGAGCCAAACAGCGATGTTGTTTATTTGTCGGAAAAACCTTGTTCAACAAGTAAGATTTCGTGATACATTTGAAATCTACAAATTTCTTAGTTTTAAAGAACCTTTTTCTGACTTCTCTATATCGTGTGAAATCCAAATGACTGCAGAATAACCGTTCCCCTTATCTTTGTTCCCCTGTTTCCTATTGTAGAGACCCTGTTGAAGGCATGCGTTATCTAATTGAACATGGTGTACTTGCTCCAGTCCCGATAGCGATTGCCCGGTTCCTTCTTCATCAAGACGGTCTGAGTAGACAGGCTATCGGAGACTATTTCGGTTCACTTCACGACCCAATGTCTTCCCGTGCGCTCAGGTCAGTTCATAAACCTGGTCGTCATTCGAATAACCAGTAGGCACTTGATGACTAGTTTTATTCATCGCTTGTCACTCCTGGGTCTGACATACCCTGTATTCAATCAGTTATACCCTCTACTTAATCGGCATCAGGTACGTGAATAACTCGATTAGTGCTCTCCTTTGCCAGCGGATGTTCTGAAAACTTTGTATACGTCAATAACTGAGCAACCGACCAACCTTATACCACCCGAATGTTTACTATTTCGAAGTTTGTTAATCTCTGAGGTGACCACAAGTCATGAGGACTCCGATTACCGTGTTCCGATCAGTTCTCAAACGTTATGTTTAAACTGGAAACGATCGTATGAATAGATTTTACTGATGATTTACTGTTGTTTAACTGTGCTATTCCTACACACTTAACCGACATTTTACCTTTCAGGGAATACTTGCAATTGATTAACATGCGTGATATGCATGTGGACCAAGCAATCCGGATTGTATTATCACATTTCCATCCCGCGGTGAGTGTGCGTATTGACTGTATCATCTACATATTAGTTTTGGCCATCATGTTATTAGATGTCAATCCAGTAACAGTTTTCTGTTTTTCAACAGTATACTTGTATTTCCATTTGACGATGTGTATTCACCCCAGGCGTTACTCTAGCTGATGAAGCCTTGCTTACACTTACAGCTCGCTTGTTTGTTAGCAAGGTGTAGGCCTCTTAATGTTGTATGTTTGAATATAGACGTAGTTATTTTTAGTAATCAGGCCTCTTCCCGTCCCCTTCTTTTTTCTTCTCTCTTCCTACGCAGGGTTTGCTTTTTGTTCTTCCTCGTGGTTGTACGGCAGTTAAGCATCAGTATGAAACACTCATGTATTGCTGTTTATAATGATGATGGTGATGGTGATGATGATTACACCAGCCTTAGGAGCTAACTGGGCCCAGCAATGTGAATGAATAAGTAACTTTGAGGTGTTCGTGTTCGCCAGGGATCGGTGAACTTTCGTATCCAGTGTAGTGCTGTCCGTTCAGACAAGTAAAACTCTTTTAGTTTTGACGTAGCATGTTCCAGATCATAGTGCTGCCAAGGAGCGCTCATGACCGTATAAAACTAACATCCGCACAAACCTAGCAGGCTCCAGTGCGGAACCATCGGTAATCTCCTGGAACCCCCAAATTTAAATAGAAGTATTTTACAATAGTTGTTTCTAAATGTGTTCATCTATGTTTTCTATTACTTCTATTGTCAGGGGGAATCTCAGAAAATAAGCCATCTAATGCAAGTTTTCCAGGACGTCTACATAGCCCAGAATGATGCCCGGGTCACCTCTCTCTATCTTAACAAGGACACGGTCGAAGTGTTAGCTTATTCTGTGTTGATGCTTCACACTGATCTTCACAACCCCAATCTTCGTCGTCTTGGTCAACGTATGTCCGAAGCAGAATTCATTCACAACAATCGTGGCATCGATTCCGGCAAGGACTTACCGACTGATCTACTTCAGGGTATTTACCGACGTGTGGCCGAATGTGAATTTAAAACCTTACCCGATCCAGTCGATCGATTGCGTCGGTTGGACTCCATGCTTGTTGGATCACTGAAGACGGATAACTTCATCCAACGTCACCGTCGTTTTGTCGGCTGGGTGGCCGGACAGCAACTGGATAGGGTTCTCACACGACACACGCGTCATCACAAACACTGGCGATACCTCCTGGTATTTAACGACATCCTTATTGCAGTCAAACCAGTAATGGGTCCTCGACCAGGAAGTTCGGGATCACTACTTAATATGGCCGCCGCGGCAGCTCTGGGCTCAGATTCATCTAGTGGATCATCCCTGACCAATCTGACAAAAACGCAGTACTACTCGGACCAACCAATGACTGTTGGGCTCTATCAGATTCGGAGTGTGTTGCCGCTAAAGAATATGAATGTTTTAGTTTTCGAAACAACTCGTAAGTATTGTTATAGGACTTTCCTTCACACCTGTACATCGGCTTGTCAGTTTAGTTGTGGTACCTGATTTTACTATGATTTCTGAACAACCGTCTCAGTTCTGCTGATCGGAAACATGTCTCAATTAATCGAGCGCAAACGAACTGACATAATCTGAATCCAATCGCAACTTTCATTCTCTACCTTGCTCTCACTTTCCATCAACATTCCCATGTACGCCAAACCGATGCTCATTAGGACATGCTTTGCGATCTGCAGATATTTGCCCTGCTCAGGGCCTATTTGGTTTCTGCTTCATTTCACATGGGGGCAAAGCAATGACCTCTCCCTCGTGCGTATGTGCACACACACACACACATGTGCGCAGGAAAACGGACCTCAACGTAAACTTCTTACTTCCGGCTTACCCGCTGCTTTCGTCCTGGTGAAGAGGTTGGTTTGTGTGGACAGCGCACAGCATGATCAATCAATCAGTCGACAGTCTGTACGGAATTGTGGGCATGTGACGAAAAATTGGACGTGACAGAAAACCCGTATGATTCACAATAACGTGATAACTTTACATCCCGACTTTACCCTGAGGATCCAGAACTGGAAAATCGCCTACAAAAGCCCGCGTGTAGAAAACAGCCTGTAACAATGGTTTGCACTTACACGTTAAAAGGCGGTTTTACTCTTTAGTGTTGGAGTGTCTGTGCGACTGTTGAATACTCATAAGCTTACTATCGTATATGTTTGATCAAAAACTGCGTACTTATCGACAAACCAGGTACGTGTTGCCTGGGTGAGTCGGTTGTGTTGGGTTGTGGATGGACGCGATGCCACACTTCAACCACATAAACAAATTTCTGAATGTAGATTCACCGGCTCCTAGCTCTATGTTTTATGTTAAGATTCTTAGACTCACTTACGTTCGACACTGGGTGTGCTCAGTCACTTGATCGGTTTTGGTGTTGATGTTCAGACTTCAATCTCAACGCTTTCGGGACCAGTCGATCGAAAATTCACTGCCCCACTCTATCAGTTTGTTTTCTACTGTGCCATCTTTAGTTGTGTAATTCATCGTATTTTCGTCACGTAAGCTCTTCAACAGTATCGGTTGTATGCTCTCACACAATAATTTTCTGTTTGACAGATAATCGCTTCGGTCTCCGTCTTTGTAACCTGGATGGTCCTGTGCTCAATTTTGCCCTAACTACCGCCCAAGCCCGACAGAAGTTGATTGATTGGATTCACGCATCCATTGTGGAGCTGAACGAACTACAAGTGTATTATCAACAATGTGCTGAACGCAAGACGACAAATACCACATGTGCCAGCAAAATTGAAGGCTCAACGCGATTATGACAATGAGGTTACTGAGACGTATCTTCCTCACATACGTCCAACTCTGATGAAACCTTCGAAACTGTTGTGCCCCAACCCTCATTCAGATTGAGATTTGCATTATTGTTTATCTGTCTATCCTCAAGAGCTGGCGAATATTGCCTTTTGTATCCTCCTTCTGTGATAACTATAGACTGTCAGATGTAAATCTTATGCTCTTTGCACCCTTTTGCACGCAGAAACACTTTTCATCAAAATACACTGAGAGTTAGAAATATTTGTTTGCCGTATTTGCTGGTCACACTTGTACACTATACACAGCACCCTTGATTCCTGACTAGACTTGTAAAATACACAGACTGAAATCTTCTTTTTCAAATTAGCCAATACTCTTCTTTCAACCGATACGCACGGGTGGGAGTGATTTCGTTTGGTGATAATCTACGCGCGGAACTGTCCATTGTGATTACTACCTTGAGACTGTAAACGAAACTCCTGAAACTTGGGACTGGTGTCCGATTAGTCCTGTGTAAGAAATATCAGCACTGAGTTTGGTCTGATAAGAGGCTGATGAATAATTAGCTGGTCTTTGTTAAACAGCTGGAAAGTGACTAATCGATGACCGTCTTGTGAACACTTAAGGATTTGTGTGCCATATCGTTGTGGATTGCATGCAGTCCGGTATCTGATTCAGTTTCAGTGCAGTGTATATTGATAACATTAATAAGACTGTGCTTATAATATGGTGATATCGATGTAAATATTTCCATGACTACAATAACTATTGTAAATAGATGATGCCTTTTCGTAGTCCGTTCCAATGCCAAGCGTCGTATGCAATCTGAAATCAGTGTGATGGTTGTTACAAATGAATCGACTGGCTATGCACAAATATGCTGCTTCTTGTAATTGGCTTACCCTTTTTCGAGTTGGGGTAAGATACTATATTTGTGGACTCCGTTATTTTTGAGGTTTTGTCCTTCTGATTTCCTTACTCACATCACGGCGATCTACCTAATTACCAGATCCATTGAGCTATAAGTAAACGAACGTGAGAGTAACTTGTCCTGTTAGTTTGTTTTATAGAGTGTAGACCTCGTTTCTCATTTGTATGATTTCTCGGTCGACTGGACACCTCCGGCTTTTAATTGACAACGGACCTGGGTTTTTGATATCTATCCAGAGTTCCTTAACCGAGTGTAAGATTAGTGTTGTTAAAGTTTTACTATTAATTTTCGTTAAAACAGTCGATCAGTCAGAAATCTAAAACCACACAATACTTAGCCCACGGGGACAAGATTAGTGCACCCAACAAATTCCGTAATCCTTTGATTACACACCCTGCGTGTGTGTAGCCTGACTTGTTGGCCTGTGGGTAACATACTCAAGCCAGTAACATGGGGGAACAGAACTTGTTTAGTTAAATGAAGGTCTGTTGTCTTTAATCTAACCATTTCCAACATGGTTTAATCGCCAGCTGTCAGACTGATAGACCAGAACGATCAGTCTGCTTTCGTGACACCTTCCAAATGTAGTCGGATGTATGGTTTGCAAGATGTGTTCCATCTGTAAACAATTTATTTCATACGAGAAAAACTATATAGAAATCGGGATACCTAGTGTAGTGAGGAGAAACGATCATGATATGCTACCCACACCACTGCTACTCAGCAGTGGAGCCAAAGCATATATTTGACATCGAAGTAGCCGTAAGAAAAATATAAGAAGAAACGTCGGAGTGCAATTTCTCATGAAATGGTTCTTGGTAGGTAAAGGAACTGAGTATTGTCGTCTATGGCAACAGTGACGGTCTGGGCCCAGTACCGTATGCAGATGAGTGTTTTTGTTTGTTGTCATGTTAAAACGCATAACCGACCTGTTGCTTCTCTAAATAACAAACCCTTGCGTCATCCGCATTCTTGACGCACAACACGTAACCATTATTAGTTAGTACAAAAGAATATCATACCACTGTCGCCGTATACGCCTTGAAAGATGTTTAGCAAGTAACACTTCAAATTTGGCGACAGTTGAAAGTCACCGAGAGACAAGTCTAGTGAATAGGCATAATGCGGAAGTTCTTTGGTTTCTTGTTTGCGAATAGTGGCGTTTAACAGTCAAGTCCTATGGGCTGGTGCAGCGTCGCGAAGAATTAAGACATTGACGCTTAAAGTTCCTCCGTTTTCCTTAAATAAATCATACAGACTATTGGACATCTCTGTGGTTGTTGTGTTCTGTAACATATGCTTAAATGACACCAAACACTTCACATCATAGGAGATCGATCATATAATTTTATCGAAAATAGATTTTAGGTTTAAATACCTGACCTTGCTTTTGTTGGAAATTAGGTTCGTCCACATCATGTGGTATTTTTCTCACACCATAGGTCACTTAGTAGTCATCTTAACAGTTCAAGCGTGTGATTCCAAACAGAACTATCCAGTTGTTTTCCTGAATGAACAAACACTGAACTTTCCCTGAGTTGACAGTTTTTCCAACCCTCTGTCAACAATTAATAGTAGCCTGGTATGGTACATTTTAGTTCACATTTACTCGTTATATTTTTTTTTCTAGTCCAGCAAATTTCTCAGCTGGTTTATGTGTACAACACATGAAGCGAGTAAACTGAAAAACAGTTATAAATTTGAGATGAGTAAGATTATTTTCGGACTACATTCTATATTACGTTTAGTAAGGTTACTTTTAATCACCCAGCAGTTTTTGCATTGACGAAAGAGACGTTAAAGTTTCACGGACTTAGTCTGATAGACATGAATATGTTGTGTGAATAAAGACTGAGACAGAGAGAAACGAGTAAACAATGAATATGGATTCAGACTCATCCCTGTTCACATAGTGGTCCTGAAACAGAAAAGAATGTGCTCAAAGTGGCAACTGAAAGGAATTTACACACGCACACACACATAAACACGTCGGATGATGCGGGTTTGGTGACGACTCAGTTAGTTTGCACATTCACTTTACTCACAAGACGTACAATCTACAGAACCAGTCTCAACTGCAAGTTCGTAGACTTGAACCGTATCTGCCACTTACCGAACGTCTATTGGTCGCCGATTATCGTATTGGTCCTGCTGGTCCGCTGATACTAGTTTTAATACAAATCTAAAAACATTTGTTAACGTTCATTATTACTGGGCAAACTTCCTTATACCTTGTGTGCCAATCGGCCGACATTGAAATTAAACAAAATCTGACACAGGTAATATAAGCATAAACCATTAATGTTTAAGCCGAATTTATTTTGATTGAACGATTTAAAAGCCGCATCAGTATGTATATGTTTGGTGATAGTTCAATAAAGGAAGACGATTTCTAGAGACAGTTTCGTCTTAAATTAGCTAGCAACCAAGCACGTACGAACATCGAATACTACCTTCAATCCCAAGTAATTTGAGGGTAGGATTGTTGAAATCCGGCTTGCTTAAATTTTGGTTTGTGGGAGCAACTCGATCACTTCTAGCTTAAAAGTCAGTTTTAGTCTATTCTATCTATCTTCTTCATCCTATGCACACGGATCTGAGTTAACCAATTATGCGGATTGGCGTTTCCACAGTAAGTGGATAATGAAACCCGAGATGATCAACAAACAGATTATTGACTAAGCAAGACATAATTGAATGTCACATTATCGAATGACTGGGAGTCTTTCATGTGCTGTTCAGCTAAAACGTGAATTAGGTTCCCTTCGAAAAATATGGTCACCTAAATCGTACTAGTGTGACAACCGGTTTCCGATTTCAGAGGCGTTAGTGCATGTCTGACCTATGATTACAGTCGTATCAACCCAACGACCTCGTTGTTAGGATGTTTCGAATGAAAATGTTTGAGGGAGGAACCCAATAAATAGATTAACAGATTAAAAGCTTCAGAGCAAGTTATTTGTATGCAACTTCTGAGAATTCGTTTTCACTAATTGGCCAAATGAGTTTCAGTGTCTGTACTGTGAGCTATAACCGGCAAACGTAGTATGTAAATTGAGTTTTCAAGCTGACTAAATGGGAATAAGTATTGCTATGACAAGCCAGAACAATCATAATACGAATCCATGATCAGAGTACAAAATAGCGCGTTTGTGGAGAAGTCAGATAGAGATATAAATCGTTTTATTTGGTGCAAAAGTAATAGAGAGGTTACGCACAAGGTCGGATCTCTTAAGACGTAATAGGAGAATAGCATGTGTTATTGAATGTGCGGACTAACACGTTCTTTTGACTAGGAATCTTGCGGCAAAAATGTACGGTGATTTTATACTTTGGTAAAGTTCATTTTACTACGAAGAAGAATCTGTTAAGAACAATTATATCATGTCATTCAGGTATCACTTGTGGAGCGGGAAAAACTGAACAGTACATATATCTGCTGTTGTGATAGTGTTCAAGAAAAGACTAGTATGTCAGATACGGGTACAACAGGACGAATAGTATCAAGTCAGCAGACACGAATACCGCTTTTGCGTGTTTGCCTTTAGATGATGAGTTGTATTTCGACTTCATGTGTAGTTCTTTGTTAAAGTGTCCATGTTTTCTCTGGTTGTTCTCATTCATGTTTGTTACAAGTCATGGTAACTAGATGGCTCTCACACTGAACCCTATCAGGTGCCCACTATCTCTCTATCTGTCTGTAGTTTCCCAAATGGGCATCAAGTCAATGCGACAAATCGAGGGTACTCAACAGTTCTCACCTCAAGTCAGAGTTTAAAGCAGACAACACGCGCGTGTTGTATGTTAAACGAATACGATTATGTCTAGACATCATACACTGCTCTTCATTGGCTACACGTAAAGGTGGTAGAAAAAAGTTGATGTATGCCGAGCCTCATAAGGCAAGGCAGTCAACACAAAGGTACAGCCAACAACCCTCTATGTCTAACTATAAGCCCTATATGAAATACGTTCACAGGTGATAGTCGTTTTGTTACTGTCAGTGGAAGGTTGGGGAAAACCCTTTGTTCTGTGATTACATTTAATCATTTAAAAAGGGATTGAAACCCGCGCCAGGTGATACTCTTTGGGACCCAATATGACTGAGTGTATTCAAGCAAAGCCTTCAGTATATTCCTGACATCTTATGCAGATAATACAGTCGTCTGCTGTCATTCGACATTGCCAACGGCGACGACATCAAAATACAAACCATCCAGAGAAATATGGACTGATATCACTCGTCTGATCAAAAAACAATCGTACGAAGTTAGACACTAATGGTTCTTTGTAGAATCCTGCCAATTATCAGCAATAGTGCATAAGTCACGTTATCAACTCTTGTCGGCTCTTGTCACCATATTTTCGACGTCCGAACGAACACTATAGTTAGTTTCGTCTTTGTCTGAACTGAAATAACCAGGTTGCACCGAATACGTTGGTACTTAAAAGTAACGCCAAAATTGCTGGAGTGCTCATCGTAAGAGTTGCGCTCAAGCATGTTGAATGAGCGGATATGGTTGAGGTTTCCAAACGTATCTATCTGATTGGTCCGGACACGAGGAAGAAACAAGTGAACAGGTACCGATCTAACTACAAACCTCACGACATATTTGCATGATTTCATTTATGTCTGGATCCACTGAGTCTGTTCCGATACTACTTCTTCGTGGTTCCATGTAGTTCTAAGTGCGAGTGAAAACAGAAACGCCATGTTGAAGTTCATACGTAGGGCTTTATACTGACGGCTGTCTTAGAAGAGTCGGACCAGCGAACGCACTGTGTACAACGCTGGATCACGGCCATGTGCTCTCCGGGTGAAATCTCCTCCCATCCGTCACCCAGTACACTTTTGGCGACTCAACTAGGTTAGGATGTCTGTTATAGTAAGTTCTTCCACAGTGTTAGCACTCTCGTGAGATATCTGTATTCCAACCGTCAGTCGTTTTGTGCCAGTGCGATTCACTGGGTCTGAACCACTCTGAAAAAAAAAATAAACAGAACCAGAAGATCTCTTTGATAAACGTCTGACTGACAGGAATTTAAGAAACTACGACAACGGGAAGTCTTAGAGCGCTTGTTTGAGTGTGAACATCAAAACTGATTTACACGGTTTCAGTATTATCTTCATTCAGAGAACGCTGCTGATTCCCGTCTAATATAAAATAGAAAAAACCATGGACAAAAATTTTCTGCACTGAAAGAGTGAACCCATCAATCAGAGACTTTCACTTCTTATATTGACATTTTGAAAGACCGTGTTCCATTCTCTTATATGATAGTAAATTCAGTTACTTTTATCTATCGAAACACTCACAATCTCCCACAACTCGGTTGAAATCGGTTATACCATCTGTTGGTTCAAATAGCAACTCTCAGCGGCGACCAGTCGTTTGTTTCCAACGGGTTGTTAGGTCGATGGGCAGTAACACAGCACGTGGTGTGTGAAGGGGCTGATTACCGAACCGAAAACACCATCGTTCTGTTTGCCTCCAATAGAATGTACTTTATGAGGACTACGTCGTTCGTAGTGCGTATCACAAGTTCTCGTATGTCGGTTTCCAATGTAAACTTATGCGTCGCAAATGCTTATCCGATTCGATTTACTTAAGTTATGTGAATAGATCCGTGTCAATGTGACTGAATACATTGATGTACTGCACTATCCTTCTTAAGGTCTTGTGTAAACGAATGTCGGGGAAGGGCTCAACTGAAACGTTGGCAGAAATGCAACAGGGTTCACCCAGATTAGAAGAGCTACTTCCCAAAAACCGTGGTTTAAAATATTGTATTCCATTGGACATAACAATACTTACATGTGGAAGAATGAAAACTGCAGAAGTTCCCTGCTGCACTCCGATCCACAGTCTTTAGCCACTGTTCACCTAGTTCATTGAAGTCAGTAACCTCAACTTCAATTGGAAGCCTCGATTACGGCCGCTCGAGTGGGGTAAGCAGAACAAGTTAGTTCATTTCTCATTTGAAGTGGTCAAATAACTTGAAAACCATGCACATGTGGTTGTGGTTGAGCGTTTGGATATTACAAAATTATTAGTGTTTTGGCTAACACGTTTGTCTTCCACACTCGAGCGTCAGAGTTCGGAGTGCTGTCTGGACGAAGATATGCACTACTGGTAAGTTTTATGATAATCGAAAGGCTTATCTGAATGTCACGACTGTGGTCAAACATGGGGGTTCAGTTGACGACAATCAAAACGTCCAAACTACAATCAGTTACTGGATTTCAATAACCGATTTTCTGAACCTGGTCTGTGACCATTCAGTAACCTTAGTTGTTTGAGCAGAGTACTTCTGGTACCGTTAAGAATATACAAAATACAAACAACTCGTAATAGCTGTCTTTTTGCCATAGTAGCTAAAGGATTCCCACTTATCTATATGAAAACCAAAATATCCTACTACGCATCAGTAACCAAAATATCGTTCAACAAGACAATGATTTCCGTGATTTCAACTTGTGGAGAGGCCTTAGTCGAGGGGTCATCGACTGGACTTAACAGACAGTAACTTTTTCTCCTCTCAAGCCGATCGGGAAACCTGATCTTTACTCACAAGCGAAAGTGGTTGAGCGTTCACATATGATAATTCGATCGTGCCTAATGTGAGGTCAGTGGCTCAGTGGTCAACACGGTTGCCTCATGAAAAGCGTGGTTGGAGTTCTAGTCTCGGCTGTGGCAAGGATATGCACTGCTGATGATCCCCAACAAGAGTAAAACCCGAGTCTAATGCTTGTTTTCGAAAGGGACCGACTGGAATGTCTATGGGAATGCGACAGCTGCGATCAATTATGGGTGATGTTCAACATATATGAAAATCAAAGTCCCATACTACTCATCAGATTCCTATTTCCTTATAATAACCAAACAAGAATGAATCGGGCTGTTCAGTTCATTTTTTAAACAGTATTACATGGTACCGTTTTAAGGGGGTTGTTAGCTTGTGTACCGAATGAGAGTTCTTGTTAGCGATTTACTTTTCAATCAAGTTGGCCGAACTATAACAGTGATAGGGTTTCATTTATCAAACCAAATCGACTGATGATTTTATGGACCGCTCACTCCTGCCGACGGTTAGAAGACTGAAAACAATCAATATGAGTTCAAGTGATTTACTCACGGTTAACTGAACGATCAAGTGATTGATGACGTCAGCTCGTATTCAAACTTAGTCTAAGTGATAGGTCGTGACCTCTCACTCATTGATTGCACTCTGCTGAAAAATCCTCACCATTCAGGATCGGATGATGCAACGCTGAACAAAGTGAACATTATTTTACCGTGTGCTTCTGACACGTGTTAGGTCACTCTGGCTGATGGCCATTTCCGGGGCAATTTACTGGCATAATCATCAACGTCCACGCCATAACTCCGATTAATCGAATAGCTGGGTAACGGCAACAGCGGCCACATAAGAATGTTCAGTGACTTTTCTAGGTCCTTCTTATCCTCGGACCTAAGGTCAGTAACACGGTCGATTAACGTGATTCTAAAGAATGGTCACTGTGTTGACAAAGCAGGTCGATAAATCGTACTCTGTATCGTGTGCCCCCACCAGACACGGAATGCACGTACCAATCAAGGCACGTTAGCAAATTAATGATATATTTCAACATTGCACCGTCACATACGTAGATCATTGTGACTCAAAACTAAGACTGATGCATCCCAATGGTTTCAGTAAATGAGACTGAGAAAGATCTCCGTTTGTAGGTTGTTTTCTAGCTGCACACTAGTCGACTTTGTCCATCTGATCAGGATATATTCATCCTTCGACTAAATGTTTGTCTTGGGACCCAGCCAACATTGACGACGAACAATTTGTTTCATCTTTGGCGTGTAATCTGCAGATTGGTTTGAATGGACAGAGCATCAGGTTGCCATGTTACACAGTGACAATCGGGCCATAACGGGCAGAAATTATTACAATA
The DNA here is from genome assembly GCA_013368495.1 of Paragonimus heterotremus. Classification (NCBI taxonomy): domain Eukaryota; kingdom Metazoa; phylum Platyhelminthes; class Trematoda; order Plagiorchiida; family Troglotrematidae; genus Paragonimus; species Paragonimus heterotremus. Next base: position 161,594 of record LUCH01000453.1, read on the forward strand.
TAACTGCTAAGTGATCCTCACTCTCGACCAACTGCTTCGCTTGGACTCGTCGGATTGTGTTGGCAGAACGGACGGTCGGTAGTTCACAGACGAACTGTATTACCCGGCCGAAGTACAACACCATAAGCAGTAGTTAACAGGTGATTCAGCTGCCGTACACAATAAGGTGCCCAGCTTGTGCATACAACTAATCAAGATAATTATACCCTACATTATGAAAACAGCTGAACCTAATTCAAATGGCCAAATGACTTTTGTGGAAGAAGGTGAAGTTTAAACTGGAAACAACCCTTAACAAATATGGACATAGTTGATCTGTCTGTCAGTCAACTTTTGCTAAGATCACGTGGGTGTTATGGCAGGATGAAGTTCTGTTCTGACAAAGTCCAGCCGGCCAGTCCGAGCAAACACGATGCCAGTTACAGTAATGTTTCACTGTGTTGAGAAATCATCCATCTACTTCCACAACATGGATCCTTCTGTCCCAGGATTTGTAAGAGTTTGAACCGGGAATTGACCTGTGATAATAGACAGCTATTCAGTAGAGTTCAGATACGCTGACAAGCACTTGGATGTACGTTTCACTGACTGCTATGAGGGGAAATACCTTATGAGTGGGCTTTGTATAAATATTTGGGTGATCTCTCTTTTTATTTAGGCTTAAAAACTAGGGAGTTCTCAGAAGAACTGTTCCATAAGCAGTTAACCTAATACTTTCCTGTCCTACAGATTGTGGCCTCCTAAAACTTATCACGAAACACGCCATCAACATATTAAGGATAACTATATTCACGAAGCATTTTTATGCTTGTTGATGTTCAAGCCTATCCGAGCCCAATTTCACCTCACATTAACTCTACCTGTGCGTATGCATCTTACTACTAAGGCACGCAGAAATGTAAATTTTTCAACTTTCAAAGAAACCGGTTGTTCTGACAACTAAATATCACTTTTTGTTACCTAGATGTGAGTACTATTTTTTCGCCCTATATCTGTGTGAATTACATCTTTTAAATGTATATTAGTCATAGTACACAATCACGAATTTAACTTTTCATGGCTAAGTACACTTCGTTTGGAAAAATTTCCAACCCCATGTAACCACATTTCAAGACTCATCAGCGTATGTATACTTCTTTACTGACTACTGTTCTTCCGCAACTTCCTCTGGTGAGCTAAAGAAAGATGGCAAGCCCATGTTAGCAGCTCTCACATTCGCATATGTAACAGGCAAGCCGAACGTTCTGGCTTCGTGTATCTGTTACACTCGTAAACCAATCTTGTGCAATGCGGAGACACGGGATGAAAGAGTTCCAAAGTTCCAAAGATAGTCCTGTAAAAGGAGGTAACAGATACAAACATGAACCGAAGGCGAAGTAAGACATGCACACGACTTACACAATCGAAAACTAAAATGGCGTCAACAACACGGCGGCACGCTGTGTTACAATGCACCCCCTTCAAATAAACACTGTCCCTAGTGTTCCAAGGCTTACGTGAGCTGGCCAGTGCTAGTGGTATTACAGAACATTTGGCGAGCGCGCTCCACAATCAATCTCAGTCCCTGAACTCCGATCACTAACTTGCCCATTGTCCATTTGGTTCAGTGAAGACGTTAGCTTTAACCTAACTAAGGAGCCAGAATCACGGAGATATCGATTGAAGTGAACAAAACAATTCAGCCCAGTCTCCATTCGAAATGATCGAGTAGTCTGAATACCATACGCATGAGGCTGTGGCTGAACGTTTGGGTATAATCATTCGAGCTGTCTGTTGTCAGAGTACAGACTATCACACTTATCTCGCAGCTAAGAGGGCAGATTTGAAAATTTTGATCCAGCCTAGGATATGCACTATTGTTAAGCTCCAATGCAAGCGAAACTCGAGTCAAATACTTCATCTTGAAGTGGGTCAGCCAACAGACTTGTTTGGAGGTGAAGTCCTTAGTTAATGGTGAGTGGTGTTCCGTTTGTATTAGTCGTTGAATCCCTTATGTAGGCATTGGGATAAATTACTGGAAAAATTTGCTGGTATAGCAGTTATTCTCTCTTTCCCAATCCTACCCAGTTATTGTCCAACCTTGTAATAATAATACCGTAATGTTGGATAAAATGAGAAGATGAATAACGTTAATGACAATACGTATATGATACCAAGTATCCGTGAATAATGAAACTATGTAGCAAAGTATAGACATATAAAAATCCGGAGAGTATAGTGAAAATAATTATGATAGTTATAAGTCATCAACTGAAACGACGGACGGAGTGATTGGTGTGATAATAAACTTGGAGTTAAAAGCCCCCACGCAGCCCTTGTGTTTGTTGATCTCGTGTGGCGGTGTCAGGGCAGGGTATGGTTTTAAACCTACTGCGTAGAATTAAACAGTCACTCCTCACTATGCATCTCGTGGAATGGTGTGATAAAACTTGAGTACCTGTTATGGCACCGTTTGTGACCATGAAACATGCCGAACAAGGTAATGTGCTGGTGACAGTGACACTAAAGTTCCTGACAGAATTGAAACCACTGACCATGCGGGACTCTGACCGTCAGACACTGTGCTGGGCCTTGGTCGAATAAACATGGTCGCTTTTATAGTTCACGCTATCCCTCGAAATGCGGGGCAAAGGTCTATCAACGTCGGGAAACGTTGCATACCGAATTGGGCGTATAAAAGAGAATGATTGCGACAAGTTCAACGAGGTAATTAGGGGACACAAATAGACAAATACATTGGAGGTGCGGCGATGGGTTTGTCATGAAGATTCGGTTGACCAATCAGTTTCGGACGAGCTCATTCGAATCCTTACAGACCCACACACAAACTGTTACATACTTGCACCAACACGTAAACTTATTTAGAGCTCCTTTGTCTGGTCACAATTTTAGTGGGTTCTAAACCCACTCCTCTATAACTCAGTGAACGACTGAATGCATAGCAGTGATACTTGTTTTGTCATTTTGTTTGTATGCCACTAAATTCGAAAGCATTCAACTCCATTTTTGTTCAGCGATTGTCATTTGACTTTTCCATTGACTTTTTTTTCAGAACATATTATGATTTTCACATGTGAAATTGTGCTTTTATGGGTATATACAGGATTTTCCGTATGTGGCTTAAAAACGATATTATTTCCACATGCGAACTTGACTACTATTGGATGAGGTTAATGTGTGCTAATAAGAAATTCGGTTTTCATTTTGTGCATCTGAGGGTAATATTGCTCACATCTCCGACGGAGGCTCATTCAGTGCAGCATACCGATGTGTCTATTAACTTACAATGATCACAGATGAAAGCAAAACAGAAGTTGTGCCAGCTGGCAAAGAACACCAGTTCTATCCATATGCTTTTCAAGGTTACACACAAACAAAATCGTTAGAGACCTCGGATAAACCATAACAGACCGGATCAATAGATACATGAGTCTTAATTTTGCATATAGTTGGACGCGAAGCTTCTGTTGAAAATTGGAGGTGGTCATTATCAACAGAAAAATATGATGCTTTTCACCTTTGAGAGACAACACTTACGATTATTAAGGAAAATTAGTGTTTAACGAAACCGTGTTGTTAGTCCTCACAAAATGACGTTTCAGTGACTGAATACGCTGGCATGAAATACCGACCCCAAATTCATGTACAGCAGGACTTAGGTGGATCCTAAACAAATGAAACGAAGAAAATGTGTTTATTCACTTGGTACCGCTGATATGGCCTTTTCAAGCATACACTAGACGATGGTCTCCTGGTACCCGCATCTCTTAGTGAATGTGTCTGCTTGCCCGTTTTTCCACTACCGTTGGTCTAGGGTAACATCTGAGCTTAAACGGACTAACTGCAGTTCTAATGCCGGTCAGAGCTGAATGTGTACGGAAGAGCTGCGCTTTGTATTTCAACACAAAAGCAGTTTACAGAAAGAAAACAAATGTCATACACTCCCTTTACTGAGCCAGTGTGTTTGCTCCAAATCATGTAGCTCCTTCACCCGGCTAACTGACGGCTAATTAAGAGTATTCTGATACGCGGACTAAAAACTAACGAACATTGTGATAAACTTGTTAATTCTGAGGTGGTCGAAACCAGTAAGCGCGCAAAGGATGAATTTGAATGGTATATCGGGGCGTGCTGCTGTGTTGTCGACGCCGTTTTAGTTTTGGTTTATGTAAGTCGTGTGCATGGCTTACTGGGTCTTTGGTTTATGTTTGTTTTTGTTTTTGTTTTTCCTTCCACAGAACTTGCTGAAACTCCTGCTTCGGAAGAACGCTGTCCCTCGGTATCTCCACATTGCCCCAGAGTTGATCCGTAAGTGTGACGGAAAACCAGAGGCAAACGGCCGGCTTGTATGTTACAATTTGATCTTCAGTTGTATTGGAACGCTCAATTGACAGACGAAAACGACTAACAAATAAGGTACGCACCCGGCCAACTAGTATCACTGAATAGTTTGCAAGATTTGGTCTCATTTTGAAGACTGTAAATGTGATAAACTTAGAGTTGGGCCGAATTCTAA
>LUCH01000453.1:169064-191128 GCA_013368495.1 Paragonimus heterotremus
GTTTAGTAACGATGAGCCAATGCGAAACACTCGTATCTACCATTTTTCGTGTTTTAACTGTTGCAATCAATAGTTTTCTGCTTCAATACCGTAATGCTATCCGCAGTAAAGCTAGTGAAGGTCCAGTTAGACTGAATGAACGAGAAATCCTATTGAGCATTGTGTGATTAGTTCACTCTGCAGATGACAGTTATCACCGAGACCTTGATTTACTGGTGATATTGAGAACAAATGACCTTAGGTTCTTGACAGTAACGATCAAACAGTACACCGAATCCACAAGGATTAAGTGAACAATGTACCTACCATGGACAATCTAGATGTTGATGCCGAATCAGATCAGACGACTGAAGAAGTCGTAATATTGTGATCATCGCTGAGGATCCTACCAATGATTACCCATAACTTAAGCTATATATATATATATCTGTGAAGTTTAACTAATGGATAAAACTACACACCAATTGTTGACAGTCCTTCCCAAAGTTTATATTATTTTTCAACGGTAGACATTAAGGATGGTTGTTTACAACTTCTACTTGAAGTTAATTCTCATGTATTGGTAACCGACAACACTCTTTTTCGACTTTTCCGCACGATTGACTATCCATTGGACTTATGGTGTCCTTTCCAATTTGTCAATCAATTATAATTTTTATTACTTTTGGGTTTATTAGCACCTTGATTTACGAGGGCGATATTTCCTTTCGTACTCCCAACATTAGTTCGGAACTCTTTGATAACAATATTGCTCCCAGTTCAACTAAATGCATACAATTTCGAGCACACTTTTACCTGTGCTGGTCAGTCCGCTGATAGTAATTGGTTTAAACCAGAACCGAATCAACCAGGCATTTTGATGAACATTGACACGCTTAACTAATTCGAACCACTTGAGTTCTCTTGAAGGATCTTTGAGGTAGTATTCTAGGTTTCTATCGAATTTTATCAAAGCCACGGAACCGTTATTCACTATTTTGAGATATAAATGATCCTACGTATAAAAAATGTCCTTTGCAAGTTTAATACATGCTAGTGAGTTTATCGAATCCAATAAATTTCTGTAACCATTTTCAACGAAACTTCCTTCTGCTTTACCTGGTGTTTTGAAGCAACGCGTATATCCTGATATTCGTACATTCCATCTGCTGAGCAGTGTACGAACCTGGTTATGCATAAATCCAGCAACAAACTTTAGCTGTGCTTCGTTCGCCGATCTATGGTTACATAAATATCACTTCGAAATAAAGTTTGCGCTTATCAGCTATCACGAACCTTGGAAATACATTCATCAGTCTTGAAACTCACTAGCTAAGTCCACCATGTTCACGGTCCAATGCTGGAGTGTCACTCTATTTGCTTATGATTGTTTAATTGATCAACGGGTTGGTAAAATGATTCGACGAGTTGGCTAGTTGTTACTTCGTTCTATGCCAGAGGAACTGTTTTTTCCAGATAGTTTGCTTGCTCAACCATAGTCTATTTCATAGCCGATACAAGCTAGATCCATAGAGAGGTCTTGTCTTAAGGCAAGATGTTTCTATGGACCTAGCTTGTCAGCATTCTGGAATGGATAGCGCCCCGAAATTCAACGAAGGTTTCGTATGCTAACTCGAAGATGAGACGGATTATCACAGTTAACGGGAGGATTTATAATAGTAATGTAATTGTTACGTCCGCCACACTTTAAAAGTAGATTCGTGCAAGATTTGCCCTTCTCGACTATGGGTGTTGGAAAAAAAGACCCACTCGAAATTTCCTTTTGATCAAAAAAATGATCTCGAGTATTGCCCACACTACAGATAATTTTGACTTGTCATAATAACCTCAGACTTAAATGTTCATAATGAACCTCCTGGCCGGCACTATACGAATTCTGGGAAGGAAGTTGTGCTGTTTACAGCAGACCATTTTTGTCACAACATCGTGAGTTAGCTACCACTGACTAATGTTCTCGAGGTGTTTCCTACTAGGACTCACAATACAGAACTTATACTGGAAGTGTCGAGGAAGTCCTTCGGTTGGGAAAATATGTCATTGGTTTCGATTGGTGATAACGGTGCTCATATTGTAAACGAAGAACTAGGTTACTAGCCTTGACAAATCGGCTATCGTCACCTATCGTTAATGTCCCCAGTGAAATGGATCGGAGGATAACCCATTCCGGACCTTCAAGAACTCCGTTACCTCAACCAAACCAACAAGTTTAGAGAAATTTTAGGAAAAAACTATAATGCTGAACTACGTAAACAGCCAGTTCCATCATTTGTTAGGCATGTCCTGTCTAGTGATCACGCTATCAATCCGACCTGTGCATTAAGAATCCTGTTTCATCATTCCAATCCAGGATTCTTGTATTTTGCTGAAAGGTTCGCAATCAGTCGTTTCTAGTCAGTTCTCTGTATTCAAAAACAGTCGCTCATGAACCTGACACTTCGCCGGATTTATTGACCCATCCTAAATCGCCGACTGATTATCCACTATCCTACTTATCCACAATAAAAAAACCGATTGATGTTAATGCAGGTTTAGTAACGATGAGCCAATGCGAAACACTCGTATCTACCATTTTTCGTGTTTTAACTGTTGCAATCAATAGTTTTCTGCTTCAATACCGTAATGCTATCCCCAGTAAAGCTAGTGCGGGTCCAGTTAGAGTGAATGAACGAGAAATCCTATTGAGCATTGTGTGATTAGTTCACTCTGCAGATGACAGTTATCACCGAGACCTTGATTTACTGGTGATATTGAGAACAAATGACCTTAGGTTCTTGACAGTAACGATCAAACAGTACACCGAATCCACAAGGATTAAGTGAACAATGTACCTACCATGGACAATCCAGATGTTGATGCCGAATCAGATCAGACGACTGAAGAAGTCGTAAGATTGTGATCATCGCTGAGGATCCTACCAATGATTACCCATAACTTAAGCTATATATATATATATATATATATATATATATATATATATATATATACTCGCATCGACTTCTGTTACTGTTCGTAGGTTCAAATTTTCTTCCATTTTCCGCCGTGCGTTGTGCATGCTATTGCGACACTTTTGTGGTGACTAATTCTTACCGGCTTCCATTTGCTTATTTAAGTTAGTTGTTCTACTGGTGACCTTTTGGTTAACACAAATATATGGATGCTTTTACTAGAGCTAGAACCGATAGTGATCACAAACAGAATACAAATTGACACGCTTGGCGGCTGTCCCGGTCAAGGAAACAGTTCCTAGCGGCATGACAAACGGAACTCACGTAAATGTATCCATCTGGTGTGACCTGTAATATTTTCTCTCCGTCAGATTGCACGAAATGGACTGATTGGCCCCAGTGGAGGTCACATAGTTTGTCTTCAAACGTATCTTACGGGCTAAGTGGATTTTGCCTCGACTCATTCGTGCATCTTGGTATGCGCCTGAAAAACGTTACAATATTCAGTTTTCCACCATTGTTATGGTAGTTCACACCGTCAGGTTGCGAAACAGGAAAAGTCAGCAAGAGTGATGCGTTCCCCTCTCAGTGTGGTTTATTTTGGTTGTGTGGGCACAAAACACAATTCACTCTAATTCAGTTGCATGACACCAATCGCGTTACTCCTGACACATAAGTGTTATGTCTTCCCAACAAGAAACCTCCTCCGAGAGGTTGTACAGACACTCCTTCGGTCGAGGCGTTTCTTTTTGAAAAGAAGACACTTAAATTCATGGAACCTAATGAATATGAGCGAGATGAATTTATATGAACTGTCTTCTGTCATTTAGAAAATCTCCACTTTACTTGACGAGGCAATGAAACTTTCCTTACGCAGAGCCTGATGAACACAGTTGCTGAACCCATACAGTTTTGAACGCTTCATTCAATTTTGCAAATGGACATTATTGAGCAGCCCCATCCAAGCGCGAGCGACTAACTGATGGACTTTGGTTGGACGTGGATTCCATCAACTTATACCTGCGAGCAACTGCCCTAACATGGACCTGCACAAACCAGTCGAGATCAGACACTGTTCGCATGGTTAAAAGAACAAGACTAAGTTGAACCATGCACACTTTTCAGTTCGAATGAGCAAGCCTTAGACTAGGTTCTTGTGTTAGGTGCACATATGGTTTTCGGTTTGTGGGAGTTTTTCACGAACAAGTTTATTTACTTCAGGGATCCGGCTCGCAATCAGTATGTAACCGTGCTGGATTCGATCAGATAACTCTACCGAACTGCATCTCGCTGGAGAGACTGGGACCAACTCAGTCCTCAAAACCTGTTGCGTGTATGGTTCTGGGAGGCGTGTTCCTTCAAAGGAGCTGCAAAGATATTCTGCACCTGGTAAGGTGTTCCTTGGAGGGGACTGTCTTCCCGAGGCGAAGTGTATTGTCTAATAAAGTTGACCGGACTGCAGTCGAAGCAAGATCTACATGTTTTAAGTTGTTCGTGGATATGTCTCACAGGTGTAACTTGACAAATGTTCACATTTCAAAAATAAAATACACAAACGCTCGTTTTGTTATTATAAGAGCAACTACAGATACGATATTCAGTTAAACAATTTAAACGGGCGGGTGATTTTGAATTTCGCATCAGGTTAACACTATACGTTCCTGCACGTTCATTGGGAAATGACTGTGCGTGATTAACATGAACATCGTTCATACTATGCGCCTCATACATTTTATGAGCGAACACTATCAAATTGCTGTCAGCAGTCTCGTGTAGAATGACCAGCTCGACCGAACAAGAGAAAAATGCTTTTAATAAGTTTACATTCAATGCATCTCACAGTCGAGTAGAAGAATGAGGAATTCGCTACCACCCTACTTTCAATCATCTGGATACCCTTTACCAAATGGTACCCACACACCGTAATCTATCAAAACGTCATGCTGTGACAAGTGCACCGGTCTACTGTTGTCACAATGCGCCTCCAGACAGGATTTGGCCCGATGTCGACCTAATCACCGTCGTCACGGTTACCGACAGGAATGTCGACAAATTCACTGGTAGTTGTGTGATAATAGCCTTCGATACGGAAATGCACAGTCGCTGGTGGCTCCAGCGTAAGATTATCCATGAACTACCCGTCTCTTCATTGTATCACAGACACTCTGCAGGTGTTCTGATACCACTTTGATGAGACGGGGGACAAAGCTAGCTGCATGGTGTCGAACTAAAATATGTTTAAACTGTACGTATTATCATTTATGGTGCTTATCACCTGTTGTGTGGAGCTTAACAATTGAATGTAAGAAGGCTTGGTTTGTAAAGCAAACCTGTTCCACAAAGTTCTAATACGAACCAAAGAGCAAACGAGGTTTTCACAGCCAAACAACGCACGATGTTTACAAAAGCGGAAGCCACGTAGGTCAGAATAGACCGGCTGTCATGGTATATTTTCACTTCGTTCGATAGTTCACCTCAGGCCGTCAGTTTAGAGTGATAAATAGACGATTTTTAAAGCTGACTGTCTACCCACCTTGGTCGATTTTGCCTTCCTTTGGACTCGCCAAGTATAAATGATTGAAAAGAGAACCGCACTGGTAAAAGGAATCTGATTCGTATGCAACAAATTACCGGAAATGTCAGTATTGTTTGAGACAAAATGAGTTTGACAAGCGGTATAATGTTTATTGACATTCTGCGGATTGTAAATCGTCGTATAGTTACATCAAGAACTTAAACTTATCAGCTTGTGCTGCTGATTGATGCAACCCAGAAAGGTGTACACAGAAAGGCTTCACGCGAAGCCATTTACACAGAGGTACCACTATTGTACAAGACAATGATGAAAGGGTTAGTTAAGTTCAAATGCTATGAACAAGTGTGGGTGGTGTTCAGTGAGAAATAATGCCCATGTATTTTTTTTTAGACAAAACACACAACCACTTGCTTGGTGGGAATACTCTTGTTAGTTTTCAAGACTATCGGTATTGATAAACACAGTAGCGATTATTTCTTGTGGACTATCCACACGCCCCGTGGCAACTTATTGTTCAGTCTACCACCAACTAGAAGAAAGTACAGTTTTCACAAAAATATATTCTTTCAATGGCAATCTCCGACTCGAAATAACTTTGCCAAGTGGTCGGGAATAATGCAGTAGCTACCATGAAACATCTAAAATTTGTTTATTAGATGATCCTGGACAGGAGTGTCAGTCTCACCATGTCAGGTCATAGCCATTACCGGTGATAGGTAAACAGTAATGCAAACCAGTGGTTCAACGAAGGGCCGAGAAAATAAATCAACTCGCCTAAATAGACTAGATTGGAATCCACACATGTAAACGGAACTAACATCACCTTGTATTATGGTGAGATGCCCGTTTTCGTAATATCACCTCTCAATGGACAACGTACCTGATGATCTCAATCCCTATGCAAAGATATGGAGCGAATGACTTATTGAACGTCAGAAGCAACATCACATCGTGTAAGCGAAATCTCCGTCTATGTTGAATATTCAAAAGTTCTGTGTACTTCGACCGATGACCAAGTTAAAATTCCATTTCAATCCAATGCTCTTCTCATTTTAGAACAGCAATCGGAAATTTTCTTCTGGAGGACATCCGGATCGCCTGTAAATGAGTGGATGATGGTTGTGGCGCGGTATAGCGGCGGTGGGAAGACGTTTTCAACTCATCACGATTACTTGCATACGAAAGCGGTAAAGATAATGCAGTCGTGTCTGATATGAGGTAAATGAGACACTGATGAACATAGTTGCCTCATGAAAGCCTGGCCAGAATTGTAATCTAGGCCGCGGCGAAGATATACATTGTTGACTAGGTCTAACAACAGCGAAAGCAGAATATCATGCCTGTTTTGGAAAGGGGCTGGGTGACATGTTTAAGGGACTGCGACAGCTGTGGTCAATTGAGTGATATTCGGTTGTTATCACCCCTATTCAATTTCCCAAACACGACGTTGCAGAAATCCTAGCTTCCCAAACGTAACATTATTGTCTTGCTCTATTCGTACGCAGTACGTGAATGATAAACTCAAGAATGACGAATAAAAATTATCTGACATCCAGCTACACATATTCCAGTGTCGATTTCGTGGTTGAGTATAGCGCATGGTAAACATATCAACATCAAGTTGACTACCACTCAGAGGAAATAATAGATACTCATTTTCAAGTGTGAAGTCTCAGCATCACCCAATTATTTACGAAACCCCACACTTTATTCAATAAGCAGAATTAGTAGCGACAATATACAAAAACTAATTGTTGATTCTATTGAACTAACAGTCAGGTCGCGAAGTCATAAACAAAACGCTGTTTGTCACGCGAACCTACCTCAACAGTACATGACAAGCTGAATGAGGCGACATACAGAACGTCACCAAATGAATATCATTCAAACAAATCATTCATTTTGGAGGCTGATCGCACATGTGAGCATCGCCGAACACCAAAACCGTTTTTGTTGAGACTGCGGAATGGACTATTTTTATCGGTGTATCCTATTATTTTGGGGCTGCGGGGATTGGTTTGGTTAACAACTTGTAATTTACTGACCTCTGATTTAACACATTTATACCGTTTTAATTTCCATAGCCAATACCATTCATTTCCTCATATACCGAAATTGATTAGTAATTTGTGGTTGATCTGCAAACTAGAAATCATCTACTACTGTCCAATACGATGTTGAAAAATAACCTTGCAGAAGTTGCTTCCACAGACCACCATCGAAGTGATGCATAGAGTTGTTTCGACCTTGTTGAGTACTTTCAGCACGACACATGCCGGGGATGGAATTCACAACTTATGAGCAAGTATAAGAATGATAGCCCAGGCCATTGGACTGCGGTTGCATGAAGACATGTGAGTTACGTTCCTTAGATGTTGCATGTTTTCCTTCAGCAATGAAGTTGAAGGAGCTACTCGTGCTGTTTGCCGGACTCGGTTATGTGAACGATTGTGTTAATTCCAGCCATGCGAAACAGACGGTGAGCTACACATCTGTGACGATGTAAAGGTAAGCCGGCCCAACGTGTGTGAAGGTTGTCGCTTACCTCTTACGACTGAGCGTTTAAAGCAGGACGAGCTCAGTTTCAGCCACGAAAAGCTGGATTAATGTGAGGACTAGTGAACAAACCTAGCTTTGTCAAGGAGTCAGATACCAACTGAAATTGAACTTTTTGCTATTTGTCTAAGGGGGCAGCGTAGAAGGATTTTTATTTGAGGTAAAATGAAATGTACACTCTTGAATGTAAAACTGGACAGAGGTGGTTTGCAGTATTTAACCCGCACGAACTCCACAAGTACATTTTACGTAAGCTGTATTAACTTCTCCGGGATTGGCTACAACGGAACGAACATGCAGCAGCTCACCAACCACTTGGCCAGCATGAAGTAAGCAATTTTTGTTGCAATGGTCACCTCGGCTAGCATCGTTCACGCTAACCTTGGTACTTCAATATTCCTCCAATCACTGTTTTCCACTCATCCCCCATATGCTATTCAATCATAAATCCGAAAGCATCAGCAACAGGTTTCTTTTCCCATAGCTCAGACGACTGACGGTGAAATTACGGAAGATTTCTTACAACCTACCAGATGACAGTTACATATGGACTACATTGTCATCACCATACGTTGTGAAGGCATTCATGCTGCCCATCTGACTTAAAGGAATGGACTAGTGATGTGCCAGTCTATCTTCCATATTCTAATCGAAAGGCAATTGTTTTGGTGTTTGTTAGTCAACATATTAAGTTCGATGGATCGGATGACCAAATCAGGGTCATATGTTAGGACGAGAGGCTACTACTCGTTAGGTCAATGAACGATGTTTCCCAAGATCTCTATAACTCGAGGAGATGGCATTATTCACCCTGAGAAATCGGTTGATCAACTAACGCACGTCGTTAACATATCTGAGCGGGGCTTACGCAATTGACATAAAATATGCCTTTTGAAACCACAGAGAGAGAGAGCTGAAAATCACGCATATTATTTGGTCAAACAGTTCTGTTGATGCTGGACAGGATCAGTTAGAAAAGATGTTGGTTACTGCCAGTTTTACAACTAATGTGGGGGTCAAAACGGAGACATAGGAACTTGAACCCCAGATCGCCAGAGGAGACGCCGATGCACTACTCACCATGCCACTCATATCTGCAGGGATATGAATGTACCTAGTGTGGGCTTTATTCCTCCACTATGTCTTCCTCAAATAACAAAGAATTCCGATTTTTGCGCTACCGTTATGCAGGGCGCTAACTGCTAATGGTCAGTTGCAGTGCACACACCTCATTTGGTTGTAAGTTGTACATCTTGTTTCTTATTAGTTTGTCACGTACAGACTCAGTTTGATCTAAAGAGACCTTCAATAACTCGTCATGTTCTGCCCGAATAAAAAGGTGAACGGTCATCCGAATGGACTGTGTATAGCAGTGAATCAATAGATAATCTTCAAGTGTACAATTAAATGTTTGACTACAGCCACATATGACAAGTATCTGCCTCAAAACTGAACCTCACATATGAACATATCCGGTGACTCGTATCGGCCGTATTCACATACTCCCTGCCGGGGAGACTCCTGCTTTTTGTTTTGTTTTGCCTATAGGTGTGCACTTTCGACATGCATCGTCTAATATCAGGCCACGCCCTTCAGCAGGATCGTCAATCCTGAATCAGAACAACAATGCGTCAGATGAGACACGCCCGGTGCCCCAGGCTCGTCATACGCACCAATCGGTATGAGTTAACTGAGTCGTAAGTTCAGTGGCCAGCTATAGATGCGAGCGATGAGTCAAAATGTCAACCAACCGATAGGTTTTGACGGACCACACTAAGGCGATGATTATTAACGGTTTTTGGAACTGTGAGCGTGGCATGCAAGAGAGTAAACGGACGAAGAAAAACTCATCAATAAAAGTAGCGGTCGATACAGATTACGGCCAAACGAAACAAAACTTACAACAGTCCCTAAGCTAACTAATATTCCACAATAAGCTTGAACAACAAATAGGAGAATTCAAGAGATTGGAAACATATCACACTTCCATGTCTGAACCAAACGCTGAGCGACAGACAAGTATTCATCCGGAAGGTTACAATTAGGGAATCGATAAGCATGTATTTACTTTCTAAAACACGATACCTGCGTGCATGCATTGGATAGCAGCAACACTAAAAACGGAATCTACATATTCGGGCATTATTCTACGTAAGTTGAACACCACCCACAATTGGCTGGAGCTGTCGTATTCCCATAGACTTTCCAGTTGGCTCCTTTAGGAAAGAAGCACTAGACTCGAGTTTTGCTCTTGTTAAAGCTCATCAGTAGTGCACATCCTTGTCAAAACTGGGACTAGAACTCTGGCCACATTTTCATGAGACAACCGTATTTATCGCCGCGTCATTGACCTTACATTAGTCAGGAATGAACCATTGTGTATGAAGGGTCACAAACTCACAACGAGCTCATCAGCCGATTTTGAGCCAACATTTAGAGGAATAATTTTCACGAAAAATTCAAGTACCAAGGAAATCGAACAAACATACACACCAAGATTCCCCTTTTAGGTACCAGCATGCTATCCTTTTGTAAAACAACAGTTGCTAACCCCGGAAAAGCTAGGCTTCGAGGTGTCCTCTCTGTTCTGTCGGGGTAACGAAACAGAGGTTACCACTCACTTTGTCAGGTACACAGTGACAATTTCCAAGACAATCAACCCGAGTTAAACCCTAATTATTCCTTATAGGTTAGGACAGCAACTAGACAAATTAGTTTTTTTTTCAATCTTCACTTCACTTGCCCTCCGGGGTATCACGAGTTTAAATTTCAATTTCAGCCGAACGCCAGGTGGGCGATCGTAGTGGTGAACGCATGTGAGCGTGCGTGAATCCGCAGTCAGCATGAGCTCCCACTGCCGATCGGCGAGGCTGAGAACGCTCCGAAGGACACGCGAACGCGTTGCAAGTAGACTGCCCACGCGACGTCGCATGCATGTTGTCCTGTCATCTTTTGTAACAACATACATGTGTGAAGCAGCGCAGGTGTGCCCTAGAAAGATTACGTGTTACTTGCGAGATGAGATATACAGATCACCGACTTGACTACAGAACAATTTGCCCCTACGAATACTTCTTTAGAAGGCTAATAAATGCAGTAACATACGTAAAATCGAAGCAAATACGTTGGGTTCTTGGATGGAGTATCGGCTACGGTCCGGAACATTGTCTGCCATAGACAGGCGAACGAAAGTTACATGAGAGGACCAACTGTTGAATTTCAAAGTAGTTTAGTTATTTGCCAGCAGATCTCTGTTGACTTTTACCATCTAATACACGTTTGGCCATTTGGTCGACAGAGAAATGCTCACTAGACTCGGAATGACCTTTACGATCGGCGATATGTGAGCCCGGTTTGGACCGGTAAATAAACCACTGAACTCACGCATAAGATTTGCAGTACTCTATGACATATCGTTGAGTCATTAAATAGTACACTTCCAGAGAACTGCATTGCACGAACAGAGTTCGATGTTAAATTCAGGCTGTCACCTAAAAGATAAGGAATTCCTAACACTAACATCACTCCTCCAAAAACACATAATTTCGAACACTTGTAGTCAGCCTTAAGATAAACCAGACTAAATCGCTCGAATATAGCAGACTCAGAACACAAATTACTGGCAACCTCCTTGTCCGGCGTAAAAGTGTGACGCTCAAAAACTCATATTCATACGCTAACTGCGTGGAAAACAATCATCGATGTGAGCAATGCACACGAATTAACGAATAAAAGGCGCAAACTACGGGTCAAATGCTTTTAAGCATCAGTTGATCAGTATAAGCTAACAAACTTCCGAACACAACACGATCACTCGAAGTAAACTCTGCGGTAAGTAAATGATCAGTGTTCCGCGATTCTCGGTCGATCGGTTTTACTTATCTGTTAATATCTCAGAGGTTTCGCAGCCACTTGAGCATGTGATTCTCGTCACAATAATTTGATGTCCTAACAGTACAAATCATAGTAGTAACCGAATTGCTTCAAGAACATCAATCCTGAACGTGTCCATGAAATCAAAGCACATCAAGCTGCCCTTTAAATGATTGATGCATTTAGTAATATGATGAAAAAATAAGCCGAAAGGCATCCATAATGCGGTAGTCACGTCTGCAATCAAACTTCAATCCACCCATAGTCGACGAGCGATCTTCGTGGTGCTTCCAACCATTTGTCACATCAGTCAATTCTCTCAAATTCGCGGAGAAATAGGCAGAAGCGTAACCGAAAGAATCTTGGAGATCAGGGTCAGAATCATACAACGAATAAACTGAAAGAGGAATCCGCTTGTTAATGAAACTCAGCGTTTTCCACCCATCATATGATACAGAATCTTCTAGGGTCTTAAGGAATGCACATATCTTTCAAGATATGTTAACTATTGTTAGTCTCCTGACAACAGGTTCTTGTGAATGGCGTCCGTGTTCCGGATTGGCATGCATATTCCCAGGACAGTCACAAGCTTGCGAATGAAAGACGCGATGCCAATTCGGACTGTTATTTGCGTTGTATTTAATCTACTCAAATGTTTGAAAGTAGTTAAGAATGCATGAGCATTTAGACCAAGTACCGGCGTGACAGGCTGGTAATTGCAAAACTCGGCGATGTAAATCCGTTGACTGCAACAGACCCTTGATTGAGCGTGATTGAAAGTAAGTGCGTTAAAACGAATACAGAAGTGTAAGATGTGCGCACGATGAATAACCGGATCAAGCTTATGTTAGTGGGATGGACAGAAACAGACTGCAACAAAGAATGTATTCACAAGGTTAGGTGGCATTAGTCCGTTTAGCGGTAAGAATTCGTCTGAAGCACGACTACTTCCGTGGTTATCACTCACATGGTATGCATAAGTCATGAACCCTGACCAAACATCGTACTATAGGAACGGTAGGTGCTGAAAATGGTAGATAATAAATCTTCTGTGAGTTATTTAGTGGTGCCGTTTACCTCCGACTCATTGGAGTCCGTAAATTAGTATGGAACTGTGCAAAAACTGTCTGCTTCAGGGTCCCAGATGGCATGATGATTTTCACTGAATCGGGGATAAACTGCTCAACTAACTCGCAAATGAGTTAACATCCACAGATTTCTGCATCTGCCGTCTCTAGAGGGAGATATGTGATCGAAGTTCATCGAGTACGCACATCTGATGAATGGCAACAACCACGAAACCCGTCGACGTGACCACTGAACAAATAACAATTGTGCTACCATACCTCGTAAAACGCTCAACTGTCCAGTGGACAGTTAAAAAACCATGATTTTCCACAGTAACAGCTTAGAAAACCGTCTGGTGCCTTTAGATGAACGACAGAAACACTTTCTCCTCACACGACAAACGATATTTATTTGGAGACAATAGTTCACTTGCAGGTTAGTTGTGCCATCTGTCTGAGACGTACTGAAGGTCGTATATTAGTGCAAATGCTAAGATCACTAACTGGAAGTGTGTAGAAACTCAGTCTGTCGTGAGATATTGGATGGCACCTTATTTTTTATAAAGCAAGGTAGCATAAGTAGATATGTAAACGGTACAATCAATTAACTCGCAAATAAGTATGTCAACGAAAATAAGTCATCAGATAAGTCACACAGTTAAGTCTGTCATAGGTAACACTCTCAAGAAGATTCAGTATGCCCCAGTTCGAAGTTAATTTTTCGGGTGGTATGATATTTTGGTTGAGAAAGTGACGTTCGCCGGTCTTATAGATTGCAGTGCTCAATGCACAATCCCGACACACGGTTTCCAGAAGGAGCAATTCTTACTGCTCTTCGGCATTGACGCAGTGTTTATCACGGTCAAGTAAGAGGTATCTAACAGTGACTTTCCTAAATTGCAGTTACTTTTTTTTTTAATCAAAAAGACTTACTATGCAATCATTTTTTCATGCACTTAGTAGAAGGTCACCGACTGAACAAAACGAGAAAAATCATTTTGTTTATCTTTGATGGTTTTACTTATCACCTCCCATGCTTACAAAAAACAATTCGGAGCAGAATGCATGCCTGAAGCAAAATTAAGTAAACATGAATCAATAGAAACTGGAAACTGTGAACTCTTATTTACATGACATTGATGAGTATGCTAGATGTTTTTGAAGTGCTATGTGGAAAACAAAGATGTTCGATTCTAGTGACCATCTTTAATAGGACTATAATTTTGCTCACAAGTAACATGCCCAGTAGGTCATATAAACAAAATAACCTGTGGAATATCTCACTAAAAGCTTTGACCTGGGGAAGGAATGTGTATTTGAAAACGTGAACTGTTAGAAACTCCAGGATTAATGTATTGTTCACAGGTTAATGCTTACATCGGATATACGAGCAATCATTTCACGATATTCAACGGTTTCGCTGAATATCAAAACTTACTTCAGTCGCTGAGATTATTGCAATAGTACATTCACTTACCCCATAACGATTTGATTTAATCCAGCATGATTACTGGCAAGGACTAACGTTTAGCACCGGTATAATGAGCCTCACATATCACCGTAACATTGACCACTGCAACAAAAATGGATTAAAGCCATTTTAAGCTTCAGCTAGGGCCTAGCGCACCTGGCGTGTTCTTCGCCAATCCATGCGGCAACCACAAGCCTGGACACGGCATAGTAGAGCCTGAGTATATGAAAATACCGGACGATTTGTTCTCCAAAAGTCATAAATCGCACACAGATTTTTGAGCATCGTCTTTTTTTAAACTACTGCTGCCAATGTAGATTTGAACTCAGTAGCGCATTCAGCGACTGACGAGAATGTGAAAATGTAAAAATATGAGCCTCATCTATAATACGAAATATGCCACACTACTTATAAGCAGCACAGTTTCAACGCTCAACGGTTGCGTTGGTGGATTACAACGTGAACTGTTGAGAAATCCTGCTTGGGCAGTCAGTTCGTTGAATCATTTGGCTGATTCAATATGACACAGTGGAGTGGGTGAGTAACCGAGTCCAAATGTGAGATTCCTTAGTTCCCGGCGTGGCTTCGTAGCTCAGCTGGTAGAGCGCTTGTCGCGTTTGGGTAAACTGTTTCCGTCGCTAGTCCGAATTCAGCCGAAGCCCAGCTTTGTCGCAATCGAATCTTATCCAAATGATCAAATCCGTCACACTACTTATGATGTAAATTTGTTGGTCTCCGGACTAAGAAAATTCGTTCCCTCTATTTGTAGTCCCCATTTTTCTTAGCAGTTTTACATTCGATCCCTGTAGCCTACCTATCCCGTTTTTGTTTCATTGAACTAGTTTGTCATTAATCGTCTGCGGCGTGGGTAGCTGTTCCTGAACTGGCCTACTCGTGTGACGGTTCACCTTTGACCTTGCTGGCCCCTTTCGGAACCCAATCAACTTGTTGAACAAAACTATCGTCGCGAACGATTGAGGTTTGCTTATTGTAATGACTGATGCATTTCTTTAATAGTAGCGCAAAAATATTTGGGTTCATTTGGGGATCGGTTTTCGATCTACGCGTAACTCAACATTCAGATGTGGATCGTTACACGAGTGCTGAGTCTACGATGAGCAAAGAGAAGTCGTATGAAACTGACTTGGCTAGACCTCAGGGCAAAACCCGATATCACCAGAAAGAATGGGCGAAGCAGTAAAATATGCTTGCCGTAAAGAAATCAGTGTACAAACAAATCAAGGGGTCTTTATCCATGATGTTACCTAGAGACATCCAATTAAAGTAGTATCGGGAATTTCAGCTGAGGCACACGCCACGATGATCAAATGAAGATCCACAAAACGAAGGTCTACCTGCAGTTGGCTGACAAGCTTGTTTATTTTGGCCAGTAGTCTGCTCAACCGTGTGCGATAAATTCATCACATAACTATCAACCTCCGACAAGAATGTGACGTCAGTTGACATGCATTCAACAGCCTTCATCATCTCAACGCGATCTGGTGTGACCAAAAGAACAAACAACGTTATAAACCACTGGAAAGTGATTTCCGCTTGAAGCTCAAAAGAAGAATAGATTTCAAACAATAGGATTACTGTATAAAAACTACCCATGTGTAAACAGCGTCCATAATAATGTAACGTAAATTAAAACCGGAATTGTGGGAGAAAAGTGCGCTCTAGCCACACATGACCTAGTAGGTCACATAACATATGACGAGTGGCACATCGGCTGAAGTTACAAATGTTCAGACTGATCGGAAAAATAGGCACGGGCTAGTGAACAGAGCGCAGATAAAACGAATGAATTACAACAAGCGCACACAGGCGCAGAATGGAATTAATTGTTCCGACGCCTAGAAGAACAACTGGACAACGATGTAATGGTTGAAAAAAACCAGGGGAACGAGAAAAACGTCCAGCCAGACTGCACGGAGCTTAATCGACAGAGTTCAGTTGTACAATGAAGTGGTATGAGTGACATTACAGATGGAACATGTGCAAGATCAAGAAAAGATAGCGAGTTTCAAAGCCATAATGAGCCCGCTTTGATTTCTGTGGGATGCACGTGACATTCTCAGACCGTTGCGGTGCCCATGGAAGCGGCAGCTGCTGCAGCCTGAGTTGCTGCGACTGCCACAGCTCGTTGAGCGCCCCAGTGGATATAATCAGTTCGGGTAGCCGCACTGTGTTCCTCGATCAGATTGTGAACCACTTGCCGACTGTCTGAAAACTCTTTCAGATCGGGATCGTCACGGAAAATATCCTCTTTACGGAACTGTTCTAGAAAAGCACTCCGAGTTCGCAGTTTGTCATACTGGGCCAAACAACGTAAGAAGAGCTAAAGAGAGTGTAAACACAGAAAAATGGAAGAAGCACGAAGTGAACTTGTAAAGAATGAAACGATCGAAACGAATCTCTGCTGAGTTGAGTCCATCGAAATTCCGAAAGCGTAACAAAGAGCGAATTTCGTAAAAAGCTCATTCCTAGGGGAAGCACTTGCAATAATAGGAATCACTTGACAACAAGACCTAAGCAACTGATAAATATGTCGTTCATCGCAACGATTCGGTACTTTGAGATTCACGAGGATGTTACCAGAACAGGCGATAACTACACGATGTACAAACAGTGAAAATGATAAATCTAAATGACAAAGTGGAAGTATACATTGAAGAAGCATAGTTTCTCTGCTTATCTGTCATTGAATAAGTGAGTTTAAAACGTTATGATACTGTATGAAGGCTGTATAAGATTACCAAGCGCGCGACATGTTCAAAAGTGCAATTAGGTCATTGGAAAACAGTAAGTACTTTCAGCAAACAAGTTGTAAACAACATAATGAGATTGATGAAAAAGTCAACCAGACGCAAACAATTCAGAAAACTCACTGTGGAAATGCTAGTATGGTTGGCCAACATCAGACCACTGACGCGGTTTTTCGTCTGCACATACGGGGAGCGTCGAGACAGAGCGACTTGAATACTTGCTGGGCCCCATGGAATAAACTGGGCGAGGCGTCGCTCGCGGATTCGTTGTAGAGATTTATGGACTTCTGAGGGGTCCACCTCACCTGAACAAAAAGGACCAAGGAAAGTGGCAAAAAGTAGTGGAACAAGTCAAAACACTTGAAGTAAAGCATTATGATGGAATGATGAAGCGAGGTAATCAGCGTTTGTGCCACAAAGAAATTACTGCTATGCGATGTTCAGGGCCACATGTAGGCGGCTAGATACCGTCAAATTTGTCAAACAGGGTAGGAGATAGTCAGGGCCCGAATAAAAGACAGCTGACGTTTAAGAATGGGCACAATTGAATAACATTCCTAATGTCAAGAACTCTTTTCAACATAAGAAAGACCAGAAATGGCATTTTGTTTCTTTAACATACAGTTAGTTTGTCATGGAACATTTAGGGCTCAGGAGAATGAAATCCTTCAAGCAACTATGAAATAGCAGTACATATCTTCTCGTCATAGGGATCTCATCGTAACCTGCTACTGTCCAACGTGTACGTTCATTAGCTTATTATACCAATCACTTGTCATTTAAAAAACGCAGCAAACAACATAAAACACAGTTTTTATCGAACTCCTAAAGTGAAAACATTGAAAAAGAGCTATGATCGACATTTTCTTACTAAAGAGTGAAAACAGAACTAGAGAGGCTTAGGCGCCATAAGTTGATGGGTACAGATATGACATTCCCAATCATCTTTTTTTTTTAAAAAAATGCGGAGACTGAAGTTGATGAACCTTCGGCGATTCAAGTGAATCACTCAATAACGGTCGGCCTTTTAATGAATGTCTGAAAAGAATGTGTAATCCCTATCTTCAAAAGTGAGTGCAGAGATGATATGGCAAGTCACCAGCTAATAGCTCTACTTCGATTATCGTTAAAGTAATGGGCGGTTTGTTGGACGAATCTCTATGAGAATGGAGGAAGGTTGAACTTGGACTTCACAACAAGACACAGTGTGTGTTTTGAAGAAGACACTTATTGTTGCTCAAATTCATTAACTGTCCGTGACTGTTATAAGCAGACACATGACAAAGAAATAGTCACTGATGCGGACTACCTAAACCTTTTGAAAGTTTTCGACAGAGTTGTTCACCGCACCTTACTCAGAAAAACTAAGTAGTTGTGACCTGGCGGCACAATTCGTCAGGAAATTTAAAGATTATCTAACCAGGAGTATATTCAACTGAGAGATCAACAGCCAGGCGTCGGACCAGTTTCGAGAGAAGATTCATCCTTGGCCCTTTGCAGGTGTCTTTGATTTACCTGTCGGCGTAGAACAATTGACGACGCTCTATACCGATGACAAAAATATGGCGAGTTATAAAGGGTCTGCGGGATGCAGATGCATTTTAAAAGGGTTTAAACCTGCTTAACGAGTGGGCCACAGATAACTTTTTGCTGGTTAACAGCGTTAAATTGAAGGTCATACATATTGGCCAACAAGATTGCTAATAAGAGGTTGGATTGGAGCGGTTCCGCGACTGGAGAATGTTCGGCTAACCAGAGCTCACGCACAAGCTGCTACAGACAGAACTGTGGTCAATCGGCGCCAACCAATCAAAAACGTTGATCACCTGTTACAGCACGCGATGATGAGTATCCGGATGAAAACGACCAACGACAAATTCCAAGTTGAACATCACCCATATGTGATCGTGGCCTTCGCATTCAGATGGACTTTCCAAGCAGCCTCTTTTGAAAAAAGCACTATAATCCAGTTTGGCTGGTATTAAGAAAAGGCACTTTCCCCAGAAATTCGCATTATTTGCCAAGGAAAATGGATTCTTCATTTTCCGGGAATTTGAACGTCCGCCAGAATTCTGGAACGTCCGAGAAGCTGTGCTCGTCTCTGATTGGTCCATTCGGTAGCTTAAGCCCAAGGCCACCCCAAACCTATAAATACAGTTGTTGTAAGTCACAATTTTGAAAAAGGCCAATAATAGCGTGTAAGATGTCTTGCGCATTGACATTTCGTTCGCATCTCATCGGTTACTTTTGCGAAATTGACATACAATTTTATCTTCGGGCTGAGCAGTAAATAAAGCTCGTTTGAAGACCATCTTTTTCCTTACTTGTTGAGAGGGTCTAAGCTGCGAGAGTTGCGTCCCGATATTTAACCTCTGATTTCCGTACCGTTTTGCAATATCGTTGCGTTCATTCGTGATAGGGATACTGCTCGCGGTCTTGCGTTTGTTCTTGTCTTTTCTCTATCAGGTGGGGTCGTAACAGTATTAGAGCTTGTCAATAGTACATATCCTTGCCACAGCCGGGGCTAGAACTCTGGCCACGCTTTCATGAGGTAACCATGTTGACAGTTGCGCCAGTGACCTCACATTGGGCACGACTAAATAACCATATCTAAACGCCCAATCATTTTCATCTGTGAGTAATGATAAGGTTGCCCGATCGCTTCGATAGGAGACATACTGACTGCCATGTTAATTCCAATCGATAATCCCGCGATTAGGACTTCCGAGACAGGCCGAAATTTCCAATTTCATTAAACCTGCAAGGCGATATTTTAAATTGCTGATGAGTAGTGGGGGATTAGAAAAAATTGACAGACCCCACAGATTTGCCCATAAGCTGTGCGGCTATGATAAAGAAGGTACGAACGAGTGCTCAGATGGGATGTGTAGATAAATTCACCTTCTCCACGATGTACGGCTTCATCGTATGCCCAACACATGGGAACAAACATACGTGCAAGTCCGTATCCAAAAATGATAACACTCCTGCCGAAATCATACGCAGATAAGATTATAGGAGTCACGGAACTGAGGATGAAACTTGAACCAGAAAAGCTGACAACAGGTAAATTCTTAACGAACTATAGGCATCTGAGAGAACACTTAATCCCAGACTACCATGTTCTTCACGCATTCGAACACTCATTAGCAGATCTCTTACTATTGGACAAGAGAAAGTGATAAAGAGGTCATTCTCTTAAAGCTAAATTTCAAACAGGCAACTTCACAGTGGACGCAAAACTTCTTCTTAACCAGGGTCTGCCCACTCTGGAACGCACCGTTGCAGCTGACTGATTAAAATATTAAGAATCCTAATGTACAGATAGACTGCACATAAAAGATGAGCAACCGGTGCAGCAGCTTCCTTGACCAACTCCCAGATGTGTATATCTGTTTATATGGTTACCGGTTTTTATCGGTAAGCTGCTTCAATGTGCTGACATGTTGAATGCTAGTGTTTTGCTTTTTATTCCACTTTTTTCCATTAAAGCTAATTTGTTTATATATGTATATGAACCATCCAATGAATCTTCTCTGATTAACAAAAACAAAAGAAGTTGCAAGTCATGGATCTTTATCCCCTCGGTACAAACTTGTCAGCCAGTTTTAAGACTTTTTTCCAATTGGCCTTAGTTTTACAGCTGTTCATGGTGTACTTTTCATAATCCCAATTGAAGAACATTTAAAAATGACCCTAGTGGAAACTTACCGTGACTGTCAAATGAAAAATTGTTTTGCCTCCGCTAGCGCTGAGCTACTAACATAAAAAGTAGGAACGTAAATAACCAGTTTTGAGAATACAAGAAATCTTGTTCGCTATTTACCTTGAATTATATTGAGTATTGAAGCGTAGCAATGGTTGACACCTCGTTGAACCGGTGTAGAGACCATCATATTTTTCGGTTGCAACAAACGTCGCATCACATCAAACACTGTGGTTCGACGAACCGTAGACACCTCAGTGTCTGTGGTCAACGGTGTGTAGCCTGTCATAAGGAAGTGTAACCGAGGGGTCGGGGTCAACGGAGCAATGAGACCGATCAAATCGTTGTTCATGTAGCTCGGATAGCGCAGTGTCGCTGTACTCGCGGACATCACCTTAGAAACCTGACCACATAAAAAAGAAAAACGTCAAAAATGAAACTGCTGTGCTAAGGTTAACACATACATACAACAAATTGGCAATGAGACAATTTGCTGCGTTATTCATACATTCGATAATTAACAGACGTTAGATGAAGGAGTTCTAGTTTAAAAAAAGACAATAATAAACACGTGAACGTCTACCTTCAAGTGAGAAAAAGTGGACAACAAACTGGATTTAGAAATACAGTTACCTATAGAGAAATACATGTAACAGGTATCAAATCATCTTGAAAATTCCCCTTTTTTTTGAGGAATCAAGTTCAAAAAGAAGTACCTCCACCGAACTGTATACTTGTGGAACAATATAAACTTGATTAAGCACAATACCTCTTCGCAAATGTGATACAAATGTACTTATGCAACTTATATCAAATGTAGCATTTCTGGAAGCCAAAAATTCCTCAAGATTACTGTTAAATTGCTCCTGGCGATTTAGGATAATTCACTCAGTAACACGTATCCGACAATTTCAATAACGCTTATTCAGACGGTCGGGTTAACGGAACTATCTTCCAAGTCCAAAAAACGTCAGAAAAGGCGATCGAAAGGATTGGAATTTATACGGTACTATTTAATAAGATTACAACAAAAATACTGTCTCATCTTGAATGTGAATCAACCGGGTACACAAGTTATCCAGCAGAGGAGTTCAAAATGGGGCAACTAAGCACGTGTTCTCAAACAGCCACCAGTCGACGGG
>LUCH01000453.1:198809-217005 GCA_013368495.1 Paragonimus heterotremus
CCAGATGTGCTGTGTTGAGCTCGACTGTGAACGGCAAACAATTACGTTTTGTAAAAGAAGACTACATCGAGATGTGTTCAAGCGTGTAGGAAAGGTCATACTGTTGTGCAAGCTGAGGATGGTAAGGTGGTAACCAAACAATTGAAAGCATTGCATACAATATATAATGAAGTGTCCATAACTTCGAAAAGAGATGCTGAAAATTCGCCGACAAAATTGTCAATGCTGCAACTTGAGTTGACAAATCCGTTATCACGTTTCGACTAGAGATCGCATATGGAAATCGCCAGAGGTGGGAGAAACAACGTTGACCAAAAAGTACTATCTGATTCTCGACGCCCAGAAGGTGCCAATACAATAAGTATTAGACTAATTCGTCTGATACGGTTCACCATGAAGTTTTCTAATTGATAACAACCTGTGACAATCGTTGTTGAAATTGAGCTAGCGCAGAGACAACGCCAATCGCCAATTACATGATTTCCGAAGCAAAACCCCAGCTGTCGTGACTGTCCATGTCTTGCTTTCGGCAGTTAGACAGCACTCAGTTCACATGTAATCAGGCGCACTACAGGACAGCGAACGCTTATGGTGTCAGAGCCAAAAACTATGGGTGGAAGGCCCACAACGTTTTAACTGACGATGGTATCCCTATGAAGGCAGGAACGGTAGAATACGTCGTTCATGAGTCCATGTAAAACTGAAGAGTTGGCCGCGCAGTTTAACAATGAAATGTCAACTTGTGCTGCGGCCGCCTAAAATGAAAACCGTATGAAAACAGCAAAGAAAATTAACAAGTTATGCATAAAAATACAAAACAGACTTACTCACCTCTAAGCTGTCACTTCCCTCAGCCTCACGATCGAGAATATCAAAAATGGCCTCTTCCAGCTTCTCTCCTTGTGAGTAACCCGCGGCCCAATTGTTTCCGGCACCACCACCATCCTTGGACAGGTAGACGTTTTCACGATTATACAACCGAGCGTATGGTGAACTCAAGATCGTGTTTAGGACCCGCGGTTCCAAATCCAGGAGAACGGCGCGCGGAATGTAATGTGCATCGTCTGCCTAAGCTCAGAGCGCAATCACGGCAACGAGAAAAGCAGACGCGCGACGGTTGAAAAAAGGGGTTAGTAAGAATGAGTGAACCCAACGTCTGGGGCTGTTTGATTGATCGGGTTGAATAGAATATGCATTTAAGTACATCAACAATGTTGAGGGAACAAATAGGATAGACGGAGAACAATAGCACAAACGCGGCAGTTCATACAATTTAGCTAGAATACACCAACTGGTACAAGCTTTATATCACAATCTTCACGGTTTGGACCACCCGTTCAAAACATGTGCAGTTTTCTCACTTAGAACTGTCGACCCTTGATTCTACACGTGACATGCGGACAGCAGCTTGTCAGAAACCAAGATAAATAGACTGGTTGAAAAAAAGGAGGCGGCTTCTAACGCACCACACTTGATAAGTCAGTCACTCAACCCCGTACAAAGCTGTCAAATTATGATACTACAGCAAGTGGAAAAATTAACTGACTGTGCGTGGACGCTGTGCTTCCCGGTTGCTCGGACCAAGAAGTTAACCTGATCGAAGAGTAGCATGGGACAGGAACGACGACTACCACGATGCTCATCATATCAGAACAAACAGTTTTCGAACACTGGGGAGAAAAGTGACGTTTAAAGTCAAACTGGTGGGAGCGCTTTTTGGCAACTCTGCAAAACCCTGAAGAATCCATCATGAGCTTCAACCTTATGCCCAGTTTAGACAACGTCTTTCACTATAGGAGAAGTCGGATTTCAACCTGTCATCGCCACACAGACTTCATGTTTCCAACCGCTAAAGAACACGCATCCTGGCACTAACAACTATTTGTTTTCTATTCTTTTTTAACTACTAAGGCGCTTGTAGTCAATGTGGCCAGAAAGTCAATTCATGAGCGCAGGTTCACCCAAACTAAACCTGCGATCATCATAAGGTGACCCGTATTTCAGATAGACACTATACTTGGTTCACCGCATGTGTCACCTAAATGAGCTCAAACACTTGAAAAATACTAGCCATTAAACAGGCACCGCAGCAGAAGTGATATGAGCCGCTCCTGGTTGATTGAACCACCAGCAATGACATGAACGAAAGCGTCAGACCGGAACTCAGACTGCCGTGGGACATTTGCATACGCCTGGAATGTGCACTCACGTTGTGTTATGTGTTCAGATGAAGGTAACTTTCGAAACGCAAGGTATAAAATAAGATGTGACAGACAGAGAATGGCCAGTAGTAGATAAGGTGTCAAAAAATATGTCAGTCATGCAGCGTTCCAAATACGGCAATTGGGAGATGTTTCTTACAGCTTGGTGACCAGTAAACACCTAGAAAAACAAATTATCATCACGTTGCGGCCATGCTGTTGGTCGCTACTCCGGCGTTCTACCATTTTCAACTACACATTCCTCATATTCTTCAGTATGCGCGTGAATTTCTCCCGGTGAATGTTTGTTCTGATATACACCCACAACAAAACTGTACGGTCAGTCGACTGTTCAGAAATATCCTACATATGATCATATTAACAACAACCAGCCCGCAAGATAAACAAAAAATGCTGTCACAAAGTTGTCGTTTAAACAGCTTTTATAGAAAAAAAGAAGTATACAGACGACAATGTGTAAAATGATGGCGACAAAATAAGACAATCAGCCCAGGTTGACGGGTTTTTTTTCTACTGTCATCAAACGGGTGCCTGATTCGAAGCCATTCAATCGCATAGACGTGGAGTGTTTTAAGAACCGGACAGGGATTAGTACTTTGTCGGCACTGCAGTTGACGGATTGCACTGCCGATGATCCGGATGTGAGCCATGTGTCTTATGATTAAGCCTCGTATGGTTGGTACTTCATTTTGGCGGTGTACTGTTTATGTCATGCTATGAAAATGTGAACCAACCGATTCGGAAAGTGGGAAGATGTTAGTGTTCCCACAGACGTAGCAAAACAACTCTCGAATAGCCACGTCATCGTGATGTACGACTTGTGCGTCAAAATGTTATTTTGTTGGTAGATTGATGCCCCTTGTCAACTTGTGGAAAGGAAGGGCAACATAAAGTGTTTTAGTGTCTGCATATAACGGTCAGTGCTTTGACTGTTATCAAATATGGCTACTCTGTTCACGCCAAAGGCTGAAAATGAAATCAACGAGTCTACTGTTGATGCAATGACTGGAGCACACTTCTAAGCACCTGACTGTGATATCGAAAACATCGGAAGAGTAATCTGGGTGCCATTAAGTAGTCTCAATTTATTAGAAAAACGATGCCCTTTTTTTCAAATTGAACATCGCCCACAGTTGATCGCAGCTGTCGCATTCCCATAGACTTTCCAATCGACCCATTTCGAAAAGAAGCACTAGACTCGAGTTTCGCTCTCAGTAGAACTCGTCAGTAGTGCATATCATCGCCACTGCCGGGACTTGAACCACGGACATGCTGTTCATGAGGCAACCGTGTTTACCACTGCGCCACTGACCGTGGTTCAAGTCCCGGCAGTGGCGATGATATGCACTACTGACGAGCTCTAATGAAAGCGAAACTCGAGTCTAGTGCTTCTTTTCGAAATGAGTCGATTGGAAAGTCTATGGGAATGCGACAGCTGTGATCAACTGTGGGTGATGTTCAATTTGAAATAAACCAAATCCCCTACTACTCACCAGTGATCAAATATCGCTCAACAAGTCAATGATTTCTGTGATTTCAACTTGGAGAGAAGTCCTAATCGAGGGGTCATCGATTGGAGTTAACAGACAGTAACTGTGTCTCCTCTAGAAGCGATCGGGCAACCTGATCATTACTCACAAGCGAAAGTGGTTGAGTGTTCACATATGATAATCCGGTCGTGCCTAACGTGAGGTCAATGGCGCAGCTCTAGTTGACTGAAACTTCTCCAATCAGAAAACCGCACCAATCTCATTGCAACTTCCGCTTTCCGAAGACTATACTCTTCTATTCACGCTTCACATCCAGATCCAATTTTTCTCATCCACGAATCACAAACGTTGCTGACGTGCTTAGAAAAACATGCGAAGCTGTATCTATCACTGATTTAGTAGAGTAGCTTTAGATAATTTCTTATGCTTCAAACATAGTCTTATTCAGCTCCCGTTACACAATTCTTGTAGAGACACTGCGATTGGATGCCGATCTGAGCTTGGAGACACCTTTGGTGCTGTTGGAGGTCAATCGTAGAGTGGTTCATCTCGTTTTGGCACAAAAACGCGCCCTCTCCATTTTGCCTATGTCATACACTTTGGCTTTATCACATAAAGTATCTTCATACCTTTGGAGTCTGGGCGATTTTCCATACGCATAGCGCACTTGGCGGAACGCCAAAATCTTCCAAATCGATCAGTCCACACCTACGTGGCACGACGTAGATAGTGCAAATGGAAAATAGGGCGCCGGTCACATGAAAACTGGTTGCCATCCAGACCGCTGGCAATGCGACTTGGATAAAAAATGGCGAACGTTCGGTTGCCCAAGCGCCTGCTACTTAGGGGATCAGTATCGTTGATTGGTTTGTGGACACCACAGCAACCCAGAGTGGCTGTGCAATTTTCCAAACTGACAAATAGGCTATTCAGACACAATCTAGCTCATAACTTTCAAATACCACCTTCGTCTGTTGCGAAAAATGGTCGTTGTTGACATAACAATACGGAAGGTGTTGATAAAAGGCAGGGTAATCGTTAAGTTTTATCAAGGAAGGTAAGTTACATATTAATGTGCGGCTAACATGCGAGAATTTGTACTTCAGGGGTGGGGGGGTAATTGTACTATTTATATATTCCCGTGATATATGTATAGGAATTATACCGTCGCAGATAAGTTTAACAATTACTTTAGTCGTTTGCACAGGAAAACATTAGAGTCCCAAGAGCACAGCTTGACAATAACAGGATCGACCGAAGTCAGACAAACGGTTTCACAAAGTTCTTGTCACTTCTTAATATAATCAAAAACAACATGTTGCATCGCCCAATTTTATTGTAGAAACAAAATACTCACCTGGTAAAAGAAAACATCCTTTCTGTCAGAACCGCTGGTTGCATACTCTTCTAGTAAACCCTCAGGACTGATACCATGTTCTGTGCAGAGCTGCTTCCAAAACTCCATACCAACTGAATGATGGTAAGCAAAAAACTTTAGTAAGCACAGTGTTCCTTACTGACTGTTCGTTGAACAAAAAACTACTTAATGCAGCATAATTAGTTCCCGGTGGTCCAGCGGCAACGGGACTGGCTATCATTTACAGGTTTGACGGTTTTAGTCCCCAACCCACCCCGGATAATGCAGCTGCTTCTGTCCAGGTTTGGCCAGGTTAATGGTCAAGGGTGCATAAGTAAGCAGTATACTACACACCGTCAAACACCTTATGGATAAAAAACATTTATACAACGGTAGGTAGTTCAAGGGTAAATGAAAAGCCCAACGAGAGAAGAGTGCCTTGTATTGCTACACCCTGGCGATTTAGGTGGATAGTCATCTATCCATTGGTTCACTGGTCATCAAGAGTCAAACTGAAAATGAAGTTACTGTAAGCTGACACTCAAACATGGACCGTGCCTACCTAGACCAATAAGATCAGTCAAAGCAACATAATTCATTATTCTCACTTTAAAAATTATGATGGGCAGCTAAGCGGCTAAAAAACCTAGCTAACAGCATGCCAGACACTGGTTCAAATACCTGTCGTACGATCTCGACCTGACAACTTGATGCAAATTCATAATAACGAAGCCTATTGTGAAATACACGGTCGTGGAATCAAGCAGCGATGGTTTCAACGGTTGTTGGCTAGGCATGTGGGTGGCCTGAAAGCATCCACCAATGTGACCAGTGTACTACAGAATAGTCAACACTGCAATAAAAAGGCTTCAGAAACATCATAACCTGATGACAGCAAAAGAGGAAGAGGTCAGTTATTGAATGACGGTTTGAGAGTAGGCAACGAAAGACAGAATTTACATTCACGCGGTCGAGACTAGAGCGAACGAGACACGAGGTGGACTGATGGGGTGAATCAAAGCCACCAAGAGTGATGTATACAGGGAAAATAGTCCGGCGGACGGGGGTTTTAGTACGTGAACTAAAAGACTGCTAGATCGAACTTAGCTAGTTTTGTAATCTCCTTTGTCTACCCAATCAGCATAAACAAGCGTGGGGTCGATCACAAAGCAGTGTCGGTTTGGTAACGAACACCACAAGCACAAGTAGTTTATTTCAGGTTTAAGGAGTGTTACTGTTTTAAACATTTTAGCACGGATTAAATTTGAGTGGTGGTATTCGGACAAAAACCTGAGACACGAATGATCAAACTAGTCGAACGGGCTGCACTCATGAAAGGTTCAAAAATGTGAATAAAAAACGTTACACATAACTTTTAAGATGCGATGGTTCAAGCTGACAAAGTTAGAGTAGATAAAGTAAATTAGGTGCGACATGTGAATAGAAGTTGTAAGGATCCTGGCAGAAAAACAATGTTTTAGCTATTACACGGTGGCAGAAATGCGATTCCACAAATTGACGGCAACTACACTTCCTCAATTAATCCGTATTTTTTTTGAGATGAAACGAGATTTTAACCTAAAATTAGATAAATCATTTGGAAAAACATGCCCACGTCTATATCCCTGAAAAACATCATCCAACTCAAGAGATCACAAATCTATGTAACATTTAACGAAGTTTATCTAAATTAACACAAAGCAATCCAACTCCAACAGATATGTACTTGGCAGTTTGTGCCTATCCGGTCCAGTGAAACGGACGCACGTCCCTATATGATCCTAACTAGACGGTACTATGGTCTGAGATACCGTTAACTGGAACCTTAACGATAAAAATTTTAAATAATCCAATATCAAGCACATTGTATACCGAAGTGATTACAACCAGCGATGTGAATGAACGTAAAAGCAACACGGCAAACGACACTTATGAAACAGATTAAACGGAACAAACAAAATCATTAAAATCCTCAACTACGCCGTCGTCTGACAATCAAATGGTTATACGTGCAGTTGATAGTCTCAGTAAGTAGTCAGCAGTAAACACTCAGCAGGCACACACGGCACGTGCCCCAACCATCGCAGATCACACATTCACTATTCGAAGTAACTGTGTATCCAGTCTTTTCAAAATTCTCTCTGTTGAACTGTTCGCGTGGTTGTTCGGTCCATGCGAACACAGCAAGTCAGCCTAAATGTTCATTTTGACTACGTTGCTCAATACGTGTAAGGCAAATCAGTCAGCACATAGACGTTATGGACTGTTTGATTTCCGACACTATGAACTTCACGGTTCTCATTGGTACCGCCCCAACTTCATTGTAGGCTGGTGAGAGAGTACAACCTAAGTTCCACCAGGCTGGAGAAATAAAGTGGGGGAAATCCCAGTTTTGACACAGCAGATTAAGGGTGAAAATTAAATTCTATTCAAGCAGCCAAGATGGGTCAGTAAACTTATTCAGCAAGGGTTGCATGATTTCAGTAGAAGAAGTTTACGTAAAACGATGTCGGTCAGATTATCGCAGGATAAAGTCCACATCAAGACCACTAGTATCTCCGTGCAAACTTTCTATAAAATCGTCTATTGTAAGGCTGGACGAAAAAGAGAAGGTCGGATATAATTACCAAAAACGACTCGAGGAGGTGAAACCCTTGAGACAGTGGTTTATAAATTTTCAGTTTGCCTACATAGTGACGTCAACGGATCTACACATTTTAGGAACTCATCGTAGACAGATAAACAAGCACTTCATGAGGATAATCGGAAGTTAAATGAGCGCAGTGTCACCGTCCTGATGGGGGCCGGAGATTTGTGAGATTTGAGGGAATGAACTAATTTTGACTTCAAAAATCACCTGATGGAAACTATCCACGAAGTGCGAACGACTTTATAGTCAACAGAACTGCAGCTTAAAATACCCTGCTCAGTATCGCATGTGGCTAACAAAGAAGAATAACCACGAGAACATACCTGTCCAAACAAACACATGAACGCAATGACAAACGCGACATGTTCAATCTGACTGTTCACTATCAGCCTGTTTGAGGATATCCTCAGCATTGACAGCAACATGTAAACGGTTGGTGCTATTGCTCAATTGCCGTAACTTATCGACACGAAAAAAACACCTAGCTCAAAGGTAGGAGAGGGTTACTGCAAGTGTTAGAAAAATTATATAAAGTCAGACCTCTAATAATAAGATGCTCACAATTTGTAAACCAACAAACAGACGACAAATGTGAGCAAGCCGGTTTGCAAGGAGGCCTGTTAATAGCTTTTACTGTCGCTTTTAGATTTTATGACTTCACAGACAACACAATCACACAACAAAAGACGAGCCATTAAATACAATTAGCCACCATCCCACTAATGTTTTCTGTGAACCACCAGAACCCCAGCCCAGAAGAGGAACGTCAAATGTAGTGGATGACAAGCCGGTAACTACATTCCTCCACGTCAAGTTGTCAGCTGATCACTCCACATCTTACACCAATCAGCTTCAGTGTCGGCGGATAACAGTCTGAATGGAAGATGCGTAAACGACATATTTAGTACATAAGCCAATCCTCAAAGCAACTTAACTCCCAACTTCTCCATCACCAGATGTTCACTTTTGTGCGACATAAGAATATACATGAACGGCATATTACTAAATACTCCAAACCAACACAATAACAGTCGTGGTAACCGGAACTCCGACTCGCGATCACCTGATTAGTAATCGCGCCGGTACCACCGAACTGACGTGAGTTCGCATCCCTCATTAATTAAACGAACGGAGCAGCTTTACCTCGAGTATAAAAAAAATCAGCTTCTTAACCACGCACAGCTGCCTATATGTCCGTACCACCCGATTAATATTATCCTTACACTACCGCATGCGTGTAATGACGAACTGAGTACCATCAAAAGCGTAATATTGAAGGCAGAGATTGAGGGTCGATATCTGAGGATGGTTTGTTCACCTACGTACGCTTTGCAGCCATAGAATGACACCGTTCTAATAATCATCTTACATACCCCACTTTCTAGTTTCAGACGTATGCTACTGTATCACTGGAGATAAAATAAGTTAGCGGAGATCGCCCTAGACTTGGAGGTACAAATCTGACAAATGGTCTATAATCCCCAGCTACTGATACAACTGTCAAAGTACCTATGGAGGCTGAAATCTTCAGTAATTCATTATTGGTGATTAATCTAGGGTTATCAAAACAGTCTTCGTGGAACACTTTCAGCCCAGAAGCTGCAAAGCGCCACCCAAGTCATTCAGCAGATCGTTAAACGATGGTTGATGTCTGAAAATTTCCAAACATCAACACCATGTCAATATAATCCAGATCTATCAGCCTCTCATCAAATAGAAGGTTTAGGCCGTCATTCTACGAGTACCGCAGACAACTGTCCAATACTTAGTCTTTAACGTTTTTTAAGTGGATAAAGTAGACAAATTTGACAGACTCCAGCTGGAATTGAAACACGACAACAGAGGCTAGTGTTCATATACTTCAAAAAAAAAAACGCTCCAGTGTTTAAGCAGTTTTAAAAGCATAGGTCCATCTGTTAAGCTGCTGACTGGCAGTAGGTGTGGCAATGTCCCAAACTACGGTAAAGCGAGAAAAATGGATCTGTAAACCACTGTCCTGGACGAAAG
Source organism: Paragonimus heterotremus (assembly GCA_013368495.1). Lineage (NCBI taxonomy): Eukaryota > Metazoa > Platyhelminthes > Trematoda > Plagiorchiida > Troglotrematidae > Paragonimus > Paragonimus heterotremus. The sequence goes on from LUCH01000453.1 coordinate 208,536, forward strand.
TCAGCTTGCACTTCTCAAATGTCCGTCTCCCTGGCTGCAGTGAGCCGATGGCGTATAAGGGACAGTAGCACTCGTTGACTGGGAGCAAGTTAATTCCCCTTTGATTTTGCGAGTCCTCTTAACTGCCTTCTTAAATATAAGAAGTATCATCAACTGGCTACAGTCGGTCACACATGATGAAACAACTGGGTCATTGTCTAGACGGAAGTCGCATTGTTTTCTTTGGAGGCCAACAACGTAATATTATTCTTGCTAGCGATCATGCAGCGCCTGGGTAGTAAGAACAAACTTGAAGGGTTTGCTAATATTTTTTGACGTAAGCACAGCCACCAATCCATTAACACTCTTATTTAGCCAAGCGTCTTAATCGGGGATCTTAACGTGACGTGCACGATGTCACAAAATGTTTCTTTTGGCATCTAACAACCATAGGGGTTTTTCTGCGGCCTAGCCCTTGTTGAATTCATCAAGTGTTGTGATGCGCGTAAGCTACCTTCTACTGGAACTAACTGAAAGTCAGATTAAACAATCATGAGGATCTACAAATAAAGAATCGTGAAGCATGCATTCTAGGTCAGTTTCACAAATCTGTTTTTAAGAGATTATGTCCGGTCACTCGATAACAGGCAATTGTGTTTAGTAGGGCGTCACTTGGTGGTGAAAGTGGAGAAGCGAAGGAGTACCAGCATATAGTCCGAATCCAGGTGTACGTTCGAGTGAGAATGGTCATTCCGGAAGGGGTCACGTTACCCATAAACTGCTAATTAATCCATCTCAGGGAGAAGATATACACTATTTAGTATAAATTTTCCGTTAACAGATGTGTTCCTCGTGACACTTTTTAAGCCCGTGTTCCAACTGTAATGAACTTAACAACCGACGGAATATCAAAGTTCCGGCTAAAATTTCTCAACTTGTACCAAGTTGTCTCCAAGGTAGGCTCAATTTCACTACATAACTAGATTCCTCAACCGAGTCTACTAAACGGTCCATTCTAACATAAACACAGCCGTCCGAGAAGTCATCCTGAACAACTGTTTCATAGGTTACGTCTGAGAGGTAAGAGGTCGTTAGTCTTTATTCGAGGTATGCGGCAGGTAGCTAACAGATTCCAATTGCCAGGATATCTCCTACAACAGTTGTGGACCAAACGATTGCCAGAGTATACGTAACTTCTGTTGTTGGTAGTGCTTTCGCGCCTGCCGGGTGGTCTGGTAACATCAGGGCGTCATACACGGATGGCTCCAAGGAACCGCACCTTCGCCGTCAGTCAGAAATGTAGTTACCCAATCCTACTAACAGTTTATTCATTACGAAGAATGCCGGAATAGTAGACGTGTACAAATTTCCCAAAGAACCCTTTGATCATAAGCTAACTGAGCTAAATACCAAGGGAGCACAACTGCGACACCAGCTAAGCGACCTGTATTTAATCGTACAACGGCCCAGGTCAAGCCCAAAGTCTTTATGACGTGTGCCCAATCCCTGTCAAGACCACTGGAAAATAACAGTCTATCGGTAAAGTGAAAATGATAGACGATACCGACCATTATGTATCTATGAAAGAAAAACATTCTAAATTGGCAAGCTAGCAAGTTAACGACTACGATCACAGGACAACCACAAGAAAATCACTTTTTCTTTGGATGATATGATCTCATGAATGAACTCCCAAATCGACAAACGAGCACAGGTCAGTACAGTTCACCATAAAACAACGAGACCGAGATCAGGGTCAGGCACAACACGACAAGTAGCGGGTAGTAAGACCGATAAAACGTTCGGTCGTCCAGCCTGAATCTTAGATTTCGCCGCGATTTTTCTCGCAGTTAACATATTTTTCTTACAATTGACACCGACTTCCCTAAATATCTCCACATATCAGTTGGTGCCCACCAATCGTGTCAGACCGACATCTTGATGAAGCTTGACACTCGAAATAAACTATCGCATATGGCTGTGATTGGTCCGATGCTATTCAACTCCAATGTTCGTGAGCCTTACGTAAAACTCCTATCCGAATTTCCGCAAATGATTCAACCTGCTGGCGAATTACCAGTTGTGACAACTAACGTCGAGTGCCCCATTGTCACGTCAGAGGTGTCAATATGCAGACGCTCGATAGGTGGAAATGTGTACAAGTTGGGTTTGCGTATATATTCTGCATTATCTGTCGGTTTAGTAGCCCATGGATACGGTTGCACACGGTCCATAAAAAGACAGTGACTGATGCCCATGTGGCAACCGTCGCCTATTAAATAAGTTAGCCGCTCCCAGCGGGTATAGAATCCCACAGTCACCTGGTATGTAGATGTTCACCAAGGCCGATGTTGTACGGTCTTATAGCTAAATTGCAGTAGCTCCGGGGACATCTTGAAGACCACAGTCGTAACACCATTCGGAATTTTACGCATTCAGTTTCGTAGTAATGACGCTGCACAAACTTTTACGCCGTCTGTAGCAGACTGGACGGTATTTACTCACACACAGAGAATATCCTGGTTGTTAGCTTGTTGCAAGAAAAACACTCACTCGTACTTATTTTTAGGCCGGTTGTCGTGCCAAGGGGTTACGGTCAATATAGTTACGTGCTCATCCGAAATGTCTTGTGCAAGTTTCTTCTGACAAAGCGTATCCACAAGCGACAAAGAGCGGGAAAAACTGGACTATCTGAAACCTACATCATTTAAGCGAATTCGCTGGTACGATAGTTCAGTTAATCTCTGTCGCTATTTTATCCCTAATTATGCACAGTTAATGCAACCACTTATCGACCAGTGCAGAAGCAAGGTGGGCTCACTTTCGTTCACAGCTACCGCACAAACAGTCTTTATTGAGTGAAAAACACTATCTTCAAAATGGTATCGTTTTCACTTCATCATTCGTCCACCCCCTTAGCACTAACTTCGGATGCATCACACGTGCCTGTGTGGGTAATCCTGCCGTAGCAACTCGGTTACAACTGGCGCTCGCCAGATTTTTTCTCAAAACGTTTACAACCAACTAAGTCGCGGTATAGTGCAATCGGAAAGGAACCATTAACAATATATCTCGATATCCGTCACTTCCGACATGTTCTGGGAGGTAGAAGTCCTATCGTCTTCATATATTATAAACCACTAACTTACGTCCCACGCACAACATCCGACAGGCCTTTCTTCGTAGAGAACTGATTCTCGGACTATATCGCTCCGTTCATGGACAATATCAGTCATATTTCAGATACGCCCAAACCAGTTGCCGATGCTTTGTCGTGTACCAATATCTTTGTGAGCACCACGGACAACTCAGTCGATTTTCGGCTACCACAGCTGCACGGTTCAACGATACGGAGATAGAACGACTTTGAGTGTTAAGTCCTATCAGACTAGGATATATTTTTGTGCATTTGTCTGAAGCTATAATTATTTGTGACGCTTCACAAAATGTCCCTCATCCAGTAATTCCGTTTGCTTTTCGTGGCTGATTTTTTGAACGTTGAACAACATTTCATCCGAGCAAATGCACCATAGTCGACATAGTCATCACAAGAGCATTGTTGGCACACTGGACTTCCCTACTGTAGTGACCACTGACCGCGGACATTGTTTAGTTAACCATCACAACACTTCTCAACGCACCAGGATGTGGCCGAACTTATACCACAATCTACCACCCAACAACTAACGGACTAGCTGAACATTTAAATCTACAGCCTAAAATTTCTCTGTTCGCTAGCAACAACCCTTCGGGACAGAGGGTTCTATTGCTGATGGTGTTGAAAATTCGAAATACTGGAAGCCGCTCTACGCACAATTCCAGTTCAATTAGTCTGTGGATGCTAGTTACGTTTGTCCTGAAAACTGGGCGCTTCGCAAACGACGGGACCCACTAACTTCATCGATTACGGTAAGGGCTCGGGGTAGTACATCAGAAGACCCGGAACAGTCACAAGGACAGGACGGGAGGTGTTTATTAACTTTTTCTCACGTTACGATCTGTATTACTGTCCCTCATTTATTATTGCACCCACCACATAGGTCCTTTGGGTGCAATCACACTGGGATAAGAATTTCATACTGAAAAGTAACAGCAGGTGCGGAGTTGTGGCTATCGACAGAATTAAATCCGCGTTTGTCGAGGCACATGACGCACTTGATACGAGTAGTCATCTACAACAAGCAACAACCTCATCGGTAATTACTTCGCTTGACACCAGCGCAGATTCCGTCACGGTCGAAACATCGCTACTGACTCCACAAAACCGTCAAAACCCACGTCGGGAATGGCGTAAACCGGTACGATTAGCAGAATACGTTGACGTTTGCCATATATAGGTCCTTTTTCATTACATTCCATAAATTAGACAGCTTTAGACAGTATATACACGATTGTTTACAGTAACGAACAACTTAACAAGCGACAAACATTATTTTCGACCACCATCGAAGTGGATACTCGATGAAGTCATGGTTTTCCGGTAATGAGTACTGCACGTTTCAGACACTTGCTTAGCGATTCAACGCTCAAACAGGACACAGACGTGGTTGTTGTTGTGCGAAGAATATACAGAAACTAGGACGAGGACTGCTGACGACATATATGACGAAGACCACGATCCTATACCGCAATAACATGGGTTACCCAAGTGGTTTCTTTTCCAATGAGCCTGTCTGCTTACGATCACTAACTTTTCAAACCAAACATTCAAATACTTTCAATCGTTTCCTTTCTTCTTTCGCCGCCCATCGACACGAGATGTGTTGTAGGAGTAAACTGGATCACTCACGCTAATACCAACGGCTTCGGCTAGCTAAAACATTGCTCTACCATCGAAGTCATTTTGTTGGTTGGCATTCTAGAGGGCTGACTACGGTTGGCTATCGGTTACCATTCACAACTATTTCGTTGCAAACTTTTGTATGTGCATGAACACTTACTCAATGAACAGAGATACCGAGAAACATCGAATGCACTGGGTCGTACGACAAACGACATGTGCACGCCAATTCCACGCGTGGGCAACGTATTCTTCAGTTAATCGCCGCATTATTCTCGGCTTGTCGTCTCGGTTCGTTTGACTAGAATTGATATTTTTTATATGGTAAACAGTGTCCTTGGCCGAATATGTTCATGGTTCTTTGTACTACCAAACAGGAAGCCGAGAGCGCCCTAATGAAACAAGCTTCAGCCTCAGAGTTACTAGGCTGGGATCCCAAATAATACGCCACTTAACAGGCTGTCTTTTCCAGCCTTATCCACGACAAGCAAACAAGCGGTGAGTTGGCGATCGTGAGACAAACACACGAAACCCGTGATATGAAGATGTTAGGTTAAACAACAGCAGCGGTGATAAGAAATTCTGCCACATGTTCCAATGCTTTGGACACCGGTCGTAAAGTGCTAATATTTTTCGCACGCTTAAGCAAGCCACAGAGCTTTATGCGAGAATAACAGGGACTGTAACACGTACTGCAAATGGGTGATCGTCTTGGTTATGACGCAGACGGTTCATCTTAACTTCAGAAATTAAAGTGTTTAAAAATGTTCTGCATGCACCATCAAAGGCTTAGAGAGGACATACTCTCTAAGTACAGAATACTGATGCAAAATATTCGCTGAAATTGTTCTATAAAGTTGACTGTTTGTCTTCTGACAAGTTGCAAGTATGCTGTGAAACTGAACAAAGTGCGGTTAGACCAGGTAAACGCTGAGGCAAACTTATCTGGATGTGTTTTAGAAGATTATGGCTAGCTTCACGATTACGTTCACAGTCAACTTTTACCTTACGTTCCACTGAGCTTCTCCTTGAGACTAACTTCCGGTGTGTATAGGTAACGTTTGGTTCCATCCCCACTTTAAACACCGCTAATGACTGTTAAAGTCCATTTTTGGCTCTCTGTCATCGTCCTTTTACTAACCATTCTGTTACATCTGCATATTTGCATGAAGGATACAGCACGGATTACGAGTGCCGTCGCATGGAAATTGACTGACGTTAACCGCCTAGTAACTTAGTTTAATGATGTTTAACTCAAATACGACGTTCGGTCATTGTAGGAAAACCATTATTGAGAGTGAAACTCGAACAAGCTACGGATTACCGATTGTGAGAAGCAGGACACTCAACGGAATTACTCCACTTTTAATCCGGATTGACCTGTATTCGTGTATGGTCGCATGTCTCACTCGGCGTTTACGCAACTTATTGCGGCATATGAAGATAAAAAAGCAATGTATGTGATAAACTGGATACCACTAAACAAGAATGAACTGTAGTGTATAAGCTATGAAAAATCGTAAACTAGCGTCAGAAAATAACCTGTAATATACGACAAATATGCTTGTTATCATGGATAGCCTGACGGAGGTCAAATACAATGGTCACACACAATATCACACGTCACGTTTTTTGATTTCGCCAGCGCTCTTGGCTGTCTCACATAACCTTCTCAGGCACAAACTGGGAGCATATGGCATTTAAGGATAGGTTCTTCAATGAATTACCATTTTTATTGACGACAGAACTTTTAGAATTAATAGTGGGTCAGACTTTCCACCTCACCCTCTTATTCCTACGGAGGTTCTTCAAGAATCAGCGCACTCCTTTTCAACTTTTTACTTATATTAACGGCCTTTTGAACATTATTTCCAACATCGCTTTTCTCTACGCTGATGACTTAAAACTTTTGAGTGCTAGAGGCTCCAGTGTACTAAAGATTGATGATGACGCGATTAAGTGCTGGTCAGGCGACTGGAGTATCTCCCTAAGTAACTATAAACGTGCACATATGTCAATCGGCGGAGAGTCTGACGGAGCCTTCATGATTCACAGTGAACTCATCACAATATAAATCACGAAAACCGATCTGAATATCTAAATACTTGGATGTCGTCGAACCCATCTTTCGTGTACCATCGCAAAATGGCTCTAACAAGGGTTTGTCACTCTTGCAGTGATGAAAAAGCCCTTTCCTCTCCTAATCACAAAAGCGGTTCAAACGCCTTATGAGGTTTATATAACTGTTTGAGTACTCCAATCAAATCGTGTATACCGGTTTGAAGAAAAGCAAACTCGCTGTTGAGTTTTTCTAGCGTACAACTATCGCGCGACATAACTCATGAGTTGCGACTTGAAATTCTTGATCTGTACCTACTTGAATTTCGACGACACTGTAGTGACTTAATCTTTGCAGTTTTTCTTTAGCACGGGACTGGTCGAACAAAAAACTTTACCGGCTCCTTTCTCATGTCTCCCTTAGGCAGCAATTCTCTTCTTATAGGGTTTTCAATCACCAGAACGACCTTTCGTCTGAGGTTACCCGGTTCTCTTCTAAGGTTGGTTTCAACGCGTCGTTATATTCCCAATTACTTAAAACCTTATTCAATTCATAACTTTAGTCCGTTCTCAGTGATTGCTTTTCAGATCAACGGAAGCCCGCTGGACAGTGAACAGACAAACTGACTGGGTTTTGGTCTCCAGCCTTGAGCCCGCGCATTAATCGTTAAAAATGTATTTTGCCGTCATAAATCAAACAAAGGAAGATGGACCTGTTTCTCTGGAACCATTAGTCAGCAATATACATGGGGACCCATATAAACTGGTTCGAACAACTTACTCTGATTTCCACATTGCCCCAACTGCAGAGTGATTATATCACGAGGCATAGTTTACATGGGTTCACAGGGACAATTCACAGGGAAGGAGCGAGCCTTCTATTGGTTGGTGATTTACTGTATTTTGATTGGTTTCAGGTTCATAAATTGTTTAATGGTTCGACGGTGAGTTGTGGACGGATGTAGAAAGCGACAGCCTTGGGTGGTTCCGTTTCCCCAGACAAGGAATATATGCATCTGGGGAATAATTACGAGCCGCAACTCCCTTTAATTTTACCAAATGGCTGAAATGGAGAACAAATGCATGCATACAACTACTGTAAGCGCAAGTCAAATGCTTTTGTAAAATCGAGGTATACACTGTTTACATCCCGGCCGGATCGGCTGCCTCCGTCCATGAATCGTAGGGAAGCAGTGAGCTAGTGGTGCACCAGTGGCCTGGACGGATCCTGTTTTGTTTGTTGGTTTCACTAGTCTGGCAGAACCCTTTTATAAGCTGTTTAAACAGACACTGACGACTGGCATTCTCCCTAGTGCATGGAAAGAGGCGACGGTCACGCCCATATTTAAAGCGGGTGACCGGCACGCTCCCGCTAGCTATCGACCAATCAGCCCCACTAGTATTCCATGTAAGATAATGGAGCGCTTATTAAAGCGTGCCATCCTTAACCACTTCTTATCAAACCATCTTTATTCCTCTACCTCGCATGGCTTCCCTCCTAATCGGTCATGCGTAACTAATATGCTTGTATTCATGGACAGTCTGACGGAGGCCATAGACAATGGCCATATCTCAGATTCCATCTTCTTCGACTTTGCCAAGGCGTTTGACCGTGTCCCACACGGCCCCCTGAAACACAAACTTGAAGCCTAT
>LUCH01000454.1:6384-33701 GCA_013368495.1 Paragonimus heterotremus
TCGAGGAATACGGCGATTGTTGACCGGCAGTACACACGACGCTGCTCCAGAATTTGACGAAGGGCAAAAATGTGATCTATACATCCCCGTCCGGGCCGAAACCCTGCCAGCTCTTCCCTACTGTCTAATTCCCGAACTGCAGTGAATCGATGAGGTATACTGGAGGTTAGTGGAGCTAAATGCCATCATGTCAACAATATTACATGCTGACAATATAATGCAACCCAAGTGTGTGAAAATCCACGGTCTCCAACGGATTGCCTGCAATAATGAGTGTGCAAGTAGGAATGCTCCGGTCTTGAAGCAACACACACTTTACAAAAGGCGTGGCGTATTCTATACAGGCCAGTGTAAGTGCATTTCTCCAATTGAGGGGCTTAATTAGGTAGTGTAGTCCGAATACTTCGTATCGGCCAATTTAGCACCGGGAAGAAACTCAACAACAAGCTCGGCGCACTTTCCATAACGTCGTTTGTAACAATGTTGAACTGGAGGGGAGAAGTCGGACGTCCCTGATGAACATCACCAGAAGGGCTATACTCTCGTGACAGTCACTTATGATCTCTCATCCTGCTTGAAAAGTGGGCATACATTGACTTTAACGGGTTCACGTGTAGCTCTGGAACTCCTTTGAGAAGATAATTTCAGAGGACGTTACGTTCAACCGAATGGCAAGCGGCCGTCAGCTCTGAGACCTGTCGGTGGATAAGACTGGTCAGTGCACCCTCCACTGGATCGGAATTCTGGCCGTTCTCCACGCATCTGGCTTTTCCTGAGTCTAGTGAGCCAACGCAATATAAAGCCGGGGGGGTAACTCGGACGCAACAGACACTAACCTGTTGTCTCTCTGTTCACCTTTTCAATAACCGGGATTACTGTTGATGTACCCCCAACCACAAGGTGCCCATTCGGTTTCCCGAATCGCCTGAAGGAGTTTTGTTGATTCTACTGCCAACCTTTCCTCACCATCCTTGAAAAAAAGGATAGGGGGATTCGGCTTTACGAGCCTTGTTAAGCTTTAATAACAACGACCACTTTTCTCTCCAACGGTGAACCGTGTGGAATACTAAGCTGACCATCTGGGTCCTGTCGTCCATATGATCCGGTTATACTGAGCCGTGCTGCTCCTCCGAATGCTCAGTTCACCTGTCATGTCGGTGCGACTGGTTGGTGATTGCTCCATTTTATCCACATACGGTTTCAATTACACTGACTCGATAGCCAGCACAATCGCGTACAATCTACAGTATATTCGTAAACCGAGGAAGAAACGTAGCTGACGGAGATGTGTAGTTTATTGGGTCCATATGTTTCAGTGACAGTGAGGGGGTTAGTAAACGCATGTTGTCAGTGTTTCGAAGGTGTCTCACTGCTTGCTTCAGCATCAAAACGTTTTGTCGGCAGGGTACGTTCCGTATTAAAATTGTGGGACGAGTAAATTGCTTCTTAAGTAATAAACGGGAAAACAATTAAGTGCGAACTGAGAAGATTTGATGCTAGCGAATTAGACTTTATCCATTTGACAACGGTAGTTTGGTAACTGACAAGGAGAAAACTGAAAACTTAACGAAACTGCAGGTTGATTGTGTGTATTGCTGAACAGTCTGTCACTGTGTCGGTTGCGATATTCCCATGTTTGGCGCATAGCGTCAGTTCAAATTGTACACAATCAGCATCCTGTGAACAGGTGTTAGTGTGCCAAATAACCACTTAGCCGGTTTGCAATAAGTTATATATTGCTAGAATGGGTTTCATATGGCCATTGGATTTGTGGGTTTTCAGTAATTCGTACAGTCGTGGAGTCATTGTTGATATGCGTTTTAGGTTGCGATGTTACTTCCCAATGGTAAAACCACGTAGCTCACACCAAATCTCCTTCTGCAAATAACACGTTTTCCAGTTTACTGCCAAGTTTGAATTTTGTCGACATCCGCATTAATTTCCGTTATTTCTTCGTATATTCTAAGCAGTTCCTAATCACCACACAAGTTCTTTTATTAAGCATAACTATAAAAACATTCCTATTCGGTTAATTGAATGTGTTCAGATGACCGTTGGTCAGGCTGCATTTTTAGTTTATCAGAGACCGTTTGAAGTTGTCTGCCAGTTATTCTAGTCCCAAGTCATTCTTGCAAATATGTGGAATAACTCATTAGATTGACCATATGTACTTTCAAATCACATACCGGTCGCATTCGAGGACGTCCGAAGGTACATTTTTATTAGAAATACCTCCTGAATTAGAGATAAACCAACGTGAAAGATATTGTGGCCATGTTTGAAAAAGGCGTTTGGGAAGTCACAATTACCTTGATTGTCCGTAGTTTTTCCTTGGAGTTGTTCACACTGCGTTTCATTGTCAAACTGCGATAATCGAAGCGCCGAATGCAGAAAGCAAGCGGTATATTGCTGGAAACATGTAAGGCAGTATTGTGAATTTCTCTCGACTGGAACAGTTTTCGTTGGGCAGATTCGCTAAATACCATATGCAGGCTGTTTAATTTTGGAATTGTTTTTGAAGCATACATCTGAGATGTCAAGTGGTGCAGAATTTTAAAATGGGTATGTTCAGGTGTATGGATTGGTCTCCATATCCGCCGAGAATGGTGGTTGGATGGAAGCTGGACTAGTTGACAATTTCTAACAGTTTCTAGTAAACCAAAAGGACAACCTGATCAACGATAATCTGGGTGCGCTCATTTAGCTGACGATACATGGCCGTAGCTTTATAGTCACGCCTGCTAAAATAATCCCTGTCGTGGTGGGGGGTTATCACGGATCAAAGCAGATTTCAATTCGGTAGTAAACTAGACAACGCGCCACTTGCGAAGAAATATATTTGGTACGTGCTTCCAACACCCTTACTACGGGGTACTGAGTAGCGACATCACAACCTAACACCCGTAGCAATAATCATTGCTGCTACGATTAATCAAACGGAATCAATGGGATGTTGGTAGTTGTGGAGGACAGAATGACAAAAGGCCAGATACAAACTTTATTCGTCTCACTGCAAGTATGAGAGCTGAAATGAAAAACGAGAGATATGAATAAGAAACACCACGACCAGTTCGCATGCGAAACTTAAGTGTTAAAGGAAATGTCTAGAGGTGCTACTACGTCATTCGCCATCACCAGCAAAAAATGATGGAGGTCTGTCTAGATAGATACGAACTAGAAAGGATTAAAATGGTGGTACGCAGAAGAAAGTGCGTGGCGAGTTTCCTAGGCGTCTGTTACGAAGGCAGTAGAAGTGGAGTCGTTGCTGTCGTTGTACGATGGCTTCAAATGTTTGTCATCGTCGTTCATCCCAGTAGATTCGAAGCTTCCGGCACGTCAGCCTTCTTCAGGTCGTACGTCTTCAGTTGGGGCGAGAGATGCACCAAAAGGACACAAGGATGGAACACCCCTGCGAGCAATTTTGTGTATGAACAATTCAGCATATCATAAAGTTGCTCGATGGCTGGTTGAAACTTTGGACCCCATTCTCAGAATGTTATCCCGCCATTGCCTAAAGGATTCTTTTGAACTAGCAGAGACGTTAGAACGCGGGTCGGTGAGTTCACAAACTATGTATTCGATTGACGTTGAATCCAAGTTTACTAACGTCCCTCTTCGTGAGACAGTTGAGTTTTTATATAAATTTATTTCAAGCCAAAATTGTGATATAGGTATTCCACTTAAATATCCTAAGGATCTCATTTTACTGTGTGAGGAAAATATCGGGTTCAATTTTGAAGGGCTTTCTTATAGACAAATAGAGTGGCTATAGGTAGTCCGTTGAGCCCAGCATTGACCAACATCTTCTTGGAAATGATTGAACAGCATGTCTCAGATAATATTGCCATAGTCTTATTGTACAAATGGTATGTTGATGATATTTTAATTTTTACAGATGCTGATCACTTTGATTTATGTTTTAATCTTCTTAACTGTATTCACCGGAACCTATCCTTGTCCCGCGAAGAGGAATCAAACGGTAATTTAGGTTTCTTAGATGTACTCATCACTAGGCGTGGGGATGGAACATTACGGCGATCGGTTCACCGCAAAGCAACATGGGGTGGACAATATCTTCATTTCTCCAACTTTACTTCGATAACATACAAGCGGAGTTTGATCGAAACTCTATTTCATAGAGAAAGACATATTTGCACCCCCGATAAGCTGCAGATGGAACAAGAAATGCAGAGAAAAACGTTGCTGGCAGACGGATATCCTAAAAAGTTCATAGACCTTCATACTATGATGAACAAATGCAATGAGCCAGTGTAAACAGCTCAGACAGAATGTGTTCTTATTTTTGGAATTCAAAGGCGATCATCCGGCAAAAAGCACCAAGCACAAATTGCAATGTGCCTTATCCCGTACGTATGCGACTGCCCAGGTACGCTGATTTCAAATCACCAAAGGATCCGTTCTACACAATCGAGAACGCAGTATATTCGACTATTTTCTCTCACGTTGTCTATAAGTTCACTTGCAGTTGCAGTGACTTTTACATAGGCAGGACAGACCAACAGCTACTTGAGCGATTGGCAGAACACGTCCCGAACCGGTTAAAACAACTCATGACACAACAATCTGAAACCGGTGAATCTGTTACTCGAAGTCTCGCATCATCGGTTGCCAGATATCTCATGATAACAGGTCGCCAGGTTGACCCACTTGAAGCATTCAAAATATTGTTGCGCCATCAGAACCCGAAGCTACTGGCCTTTACCGAAATCGTGTTGTTCAGAGCTCATCAGCCGGCACTGTGTGCACAACAGTGGTTAAAGCAACCTATAGGGTTGCCGTGGTGATGATGACATAATACGTGGTGTGATTGTATGCGTGTCCATACCTTGTCTATGTCTAGTTGTTTGTCGTATATAACTTGCATGTTTTACGTTTGTGACTGATGGGAGTAAACAAAATGTTAATATATCGCAACGTATGTCTGCTTTTTGCGCTGATGAAGTTATTAAAGGGAACCCAGTGTTCCAAGAACCATGGTATTGGGTATTGGGTAGATTGGAGGACAGTCTCCTCTTGTTGGAGTTACTGTATCCTCCTTATCGCTAACGTATCGGACATGGACATACTGAGGGTTGCGCTGCAACAGTTCGACTTCCTCTACCAACTGTTCGTAATTCAGTGATCGATTATGAAAAAGGCCAACAATAATATGTAACGTATCTAGCGCAATGACGTCTCGATCACATCTCATCGGTTACTTCTGCGAAATTTGCATGCACATTATGTAGTGGGGGCAAGCAACAAGGCAAAATCAATCTTTCTTGTCCTAGACATCCAGTCACATGACCAAAGCGGAAGTAGTAAGAATCAGCGAAAGCGTACACATTGACAAGAACTATGAAATTGATGTAACGTGTTAGAATTGGTGCATGTAAAAAGAGGTAATATGAGTCTAGAAAAAGAAAGACACGGTTAAAAATCTATACGAATCAAACGACGGAAAATGCAAAAAACGGCCATAAATTTCATACAGCAGAAGTTAAAAGAATGTGCACTGCTTAACATTACTTAAAAGGGTAGCAGAGAATGGATTAAAGGAGAATAGAAAGGAGTTCGTCGGTTAGTAGATACTACAAGAAATATATCTGTCAAAAATGTCCTATTTGGAAATAATACGAAAATAAAATAGAAATTAAAAAACAACAGTCGCATCCTTACTAGAAAACAGAGAGACTGGTCATTAGCCGTTTCTGGGCACACAGATTGGGAGTCAGTCGGTGCGTCGAGATGGCTTCCGCATTGTTGAGTGCCTGCTGTAGTTTGGGTCTGAAAACATTGAAGAGAGTCCTCGGATCCACTGTATGTCCGGTCCGTAAGATGTGTTTTATAATGGCATTAACCGCACAACCTACCCTCGAATTCAAGAGCCACTTCGGTATATTTTCGTTAATGCATGTGCTGAGGTACCTCGTAACTCTGCCTACGTATCCGCTCCCACGGACAATCGAATATGTACAAAATATTGGATTGGGTGAAAAGGGGCAGCAAGTATTTTCTGGATATAGTTGGAACACTAATAATTTATTCCACCTAAACCAGTCGGGCAGCGTCTGAAACTGCTGGATATGCCACTCAGCCAATTGTGTAGACATGTGAAGGTGCAAGCTCCGTTAGCAGATCAAAAACCGGACCACGTTCCTCAGAACCCGACAGAGAAGTTGATAAACAGTTTCACCGATGTGTTCCAGGAAATCCCTGGTTGGTGTACCAAAGCGAAAACAGTATTGAGCCTACGGGCAGGTGCCAAACTTGTTTTCCGGCCAAAGCGACCTGTGTCATATGCTGTTCTAGAAACTGTGAACGACAAGTTGGATGAACTTAAAAATACCGGGGTTATCCAGCCAGTCAGTTACTCCGCTTGGGCAGCCCCTATTGTAATTGCTTAGAAGACTAACGGCTTTATCCGATTGTGCGCGGATTTTCATACAGGATGAAATACCGCTCTGGAGGACCATCAGTATCCTCCTCCAGTCCCTGAAGACTTGTTCGCATATGGTATACTCATCCATAATAAGTCCAGAAGATTAGTGCGGTAGGTGGACCACTTTGAAAGTCTATTTAGTTGGCCTCCTCCTTCTACCGTGTTGTCGCCACAAACTTGTAACACTCCGGTTGGTAGGTTTGCAACCACCCACTGAGACTGAGGTTCGCAATTGCCTTTCGTCACTAAAACGTAATAAGACTGCTAACCCAGATGATCTCATGCCGACGTTTTTCGAAGAAGGTTGGGAGGATTTAGTGGTGACTATGACTCGGTTGTTTTAACTTGTGCAGTCGACGTAGACCATCCCTCCGTGCTGGGGTCACTCGATAGTAGTTCCCATGTTCAAGAAAAGTATCAGGGGCTCTTACGAAAGCTATAAGGGAACTAGTTTGACCCCAGTCGTTTCTAGGACATCCCTTATACTTCGTCGACTCACTGCAGCTCGGGAATTAGACAGTAGGGAAGAGCTGGCAGGGTTTCGGCCCGGACGGGGATGTATAGATCACATTTTTGCCCTTCGTCAAATTCTGGAGCAGCGTCGTGTGTACTGCCGGTCAACAATCGCCGTATTCCTCGATTATAAAAATGCGTTCGATTCGATGGATCGATCTACACTTTTAGAGTCACTTAAACGCAAATGTATACCGATTAAGTGTGTGAACATACTGTCGGCACTTTATTCCAATACTTCAGCTCACATTAGGGTTTACAGTGAGCTGTCTGATAGTTCCAGCACCATGAGCGGCGTACGTCAAGGCTGTCCTTTTTCACCATTTTTGTTTAATTTCGTCATGGACGAAATAATGGAGCACTGCCTGCGGCACTCGAGTGATGCCGGTGTGGACCTCCTACCTGGTGAAAGACTGCTCTTGATTACGCTGACGATAAGGTGTTGCTGTTTGACAACTCCCAAGCGGCACAAGCAACGCTGAACGCAATTTCGCGTTCTGCTAACTACTTCGGAATGCGTTTTGCAACCTCGAAATGCAAAGTACTTCTGCAAGATTGATGTGATCACGTAGATTTACTATCAGGTAATGAAATCGTGGAGGTTGTTAACCGGTTTGTTTACCTTGGAAGCTGCATTAGCGGCAGTGGAGGTGTAAGGAATGAATTATAAGCTCGTACCTCTAACGCTAAGGTGGTGTTTGTTAATCTACGACACGTCTGACGACTGACAGATATCTCTCTGATGTTTAAGTATCGTGTATATAAGGCGACAGTGGGGGTTGTAGTACTGTACGGCACCAAGACATGGCCGCTCAGGGCAGAAGACGTGAACCGTCTTCAGGTGTTTGACCACCGATGTCTGCGTTCTCTCGCTCGTATCGGGTAGCACCAGCGGGTGAGCAACGAGGCGGCTAGGAAGCGGGTATTTGGTAATGATTATCGAACGAATACTTCAGTCCAATCCTTACTTTTGTACAGACTTAGATGGTTATGTCATGTACTAAGGACGCCAGCTAGTCGTTCGCCGCACCGAGTACTGTTTGATGACGTTATGGCCGACTGGCGTAAAGTGCGAAGTGAACATATGGTGACCTGGCGTTGAAAAATGAAATCGTTCACGAAGAGGTTGGTCACCGTAGATCGGGTTCTTCTCCTGGGCTGAGGCTCTCGCGACTCACATAGTCGGTGGCTTGGAACTTTAGGTAAGATGGCGGCTAACCGAGCTCAGTGGCGTGAGTATTGTCGCTGTTTGTCCGAGTTGTCTGTGAAGTGAGTGCATTCAGTGACACAGGGCCGTGCAAATCGTAAGGTAGGTGATGACGCCTTACGTTTACTTATAGCTTGGTTGTTTGTTTGCAAAGTGTAGGCACCTTGGTGTTGAATGATTAGATGTAGAACGAGCTATAATCAGTAGTTAGGCCCCTCCTCTTTTTTTTCTGTCTTCCTGTACGGGGTTTGTCTTTTGCTTCATGGTTGTGTGACAGTTAAGCATCAGTGAGAGCCACTGACGTACTGCTGCCTTTGCTGCTGATAGTGAGTTTGTTTGGTGGGACGTCCATCCATAAAAAGCGAAGATTGCAAACGTCTGATTTTGATTACTCTTAACATGCATTTTTCTGTCAGCGTTTTGCATTATATATGTGTTAGGAAACGCAACATCGTCCGATCCAGGGATTTGGATGTTGGGTCTTGTTAACTTCGTGCGTGCGGACTACTTGTGCGTGTCTGTGCGGCGGGCCCGTTTGCATGATTCATAGTGGATGGCACGCCAGTGCGCCGCAACCTTGTGTTTGTCTGATTGAATTCGGTATTTGATCTTCTTGATTGAATATATGGACTTTAACCTACCGACGCTTATACGTGAACACTGTACGGTCTACCTTCTCGCTGTACAGTCGTGTCCGCTTGCTATTGCCTACATTTTCTATGGTACGTTTGTTCTCCATATTACAATACTGCTGCTTAACTGTATCGGTCCTCTACATTTACGATACAACAATTGCATAGTCTGCCGTTGCGATATACGAGTTTCATTAATAACTGCCCTCAGGGTTTACGTGGATACAATGAGTATAGTGTTTAAGAGTATGTGAACCTCCAGGCAGAATCGAACGTCAACTGTTTAAAGTGAACTTGAAGTATTTCGGTCCGTGTTTTTTGAGCCAGATTCCATGTCCAGTGAATGGTTTTGTATTATCGTGGTTGGCCAGTTAGGTTGCAGCCGTGAGATCGGACGCCGGTACCTTTCAACTCTTTCTGAACTGTTTTTCCTTGTTCACTTGCTGACACCCCCATAACTTGGTTTACTCTAACGCTACGACTTTCATAGATGGTCGTCGAGTCTGATTCGTTTTATGTCCCGACAGCCTTTTATGGTAATTGTCTGCCATATATATTTCGTCTCCGTGATCTTGTTTTTTTCTCTCGCTCATTGTAACCGTTGTTGCTCACGTCTTCTAGGCTCGGGAATCAAGCCGTACGTTGAGTGCGTAGTTGCGGTAGGAATGATCTAGCAATAATTTATGTGGGTTAATTAGGTCTCGTGTTCGGATATAGATTTGTTTATGCATGTAGTACTACTTTTCATGTTACTGGAAGAAATATCTCGTTTTTTCGCGTACTGGAATGTTTGCTTAAGATCCACTTCTCTCATTCACCTAACTTTTCTTGTGTTCTTTTAGAGCTCATGTCCGGCGTTTCATGGTAATTGCTTGATTTGTTTTAACTTGTGACTATGAGTTAGTGTTCTGTTATGGAACTCCGTGGATGGAAAAGTCGGACCTCAGTCTTTGGAAAATCTTATGAAAAAAATCGAGCTTCTTGGTTCGTTCTTTACATAGACGAGCTCCTACTTTTTATTGTAGGTGCGGTTCGTGTCGGGCGAATGCACATTGAAAGTGCAATCTACTTTGCTAGCCAGTCGAAATGTTAGCTTCTTTTTTCAGCGTGCTTTATCACCGTTGTAGCCACGTGCAAAAACTTTCAGGTTTTAACCTCTAGTGAATACCCCGCCTCCTGCTTTGTTTTCACGGATAGCAATACAATGCTTGTTGGTGATTTGGCTTTTCGTGAATTTGCTGGCTATCTAAAGTCTGCTTTCCAACGCAAAAGAAAATTGCAAGTTGAAGGTAAAGGTATCAAGTACAAATTGGGGGACTTTGGACTTAATTTTGTCACGTTATTTATGGGCCAAAGTGCAAATGTCAAGGGCTACTTGATTGAGGTGATTACGTTTGGATAATTTGGATTTTCTGTCCACTTCTTTAATGTGAGGTGGTTTTTTACTCTTACTTTGCGTGCATTTTTAAATATTCCTATATTTATGCCGACGAACATTAAGTTAATGTTGCTTATTTGATGACCCAGCACATGAAGGTTGCTGTTTGTACATGCCTCCTTTACGCTCCCAGTTAATTTTTGTTTTACCTGTCTTTTGCATATCTAACATAATTTTCGTCTATCTTTTATTCGCCTTATCTTTGTCAGGTCACCTTTGGAGCATCGTGTATGATCCATTTGTGTGGGGATATTCTGCGAGCATTCATTACACAAGTGCTACCGGGTGTGTGCCCACCGGTGGGTGATCCGAGTATGGCAGAAAACATATTCAGTCACTCTTTTCACAAAGCTGTCCAAACTGGGAGTGTTGACTCCCCGCGTTGGCCTCCTGTACATTTGGCCGCTGGTGGATTGCAAGCAGCTCCTTTCGATCAGCCACTGTCTCATGCATGTGCCAGGCTCACAATGACTCAGTATGCTGAACACATGAACACGGTACGAAGATTGTCCAGACAGGTTTCCCAACCTGTGAGTAGCACTTCGAGTTCCATACCACCAAGCTAGATATGCTATCTGTCTCGTTCATGCGTCGGTTCCATCCACAGTACTATCGATGCCAGACATTTCCTGGACTTACACAATGACTTGTATCGCATCCATGGTTCTTGTATGTGTTGCAACATGAATTACGTAAATAGAGCTTTACTGCTGGACTTAATGTCCGCTTTTTCCGAAGGTGTCGGGATTTACTAGTTGGTGTTTGAACCATAGGTCCTCTTTGTTTTTTTTCTGGTGAAGGGTTGTTGATATGTGGTGAGTCGCAGTCATTGTTCTCCATTTTGATTTGTATCCCGTTCTAGGTTTAACAAACCGATAGCTATTTACACCATTTTATCTCCTCACACTTTTCGTGTGAATAGCAGCAGATTGGGACTAAACAATGTGGACTGACTATTTCTCTGTGGGCTCCGATCATGTGGATTCCCGAAATCTTTCAAAAATCGGTGAGATATAAATGTGGACTGTATAGTAATGGTGGTGGTGGTAGTTTTTGGCTATTCGCACGATTCGGAGTTCGTTTGGGTGTAATCCTACATGTTTTATGTTGGACGGTTAACGATTCAACTAGCAGTGGTTGAGTGGCTTTCAGCTTAGTTCTTCGTCAGTATCAAAGTTACACTTTTTATTTCCATTTTTAAACCGTATGACACTCCTGCCATTTGATATGGTACTAACTGATGCATGTCTACAGTAACTGGCTCGCTTGTTTATCTGTATTGCACATATTGCCACTTGATTCTATGTCAAAAGGGACTGAAACATTTTAAAAATTTGCGCGAGGTTGATTGGAATGTCTTTCGTTTACTTATAACATCGTACTTATCTGAATTCACGCTGAACATATTCGTCTAACAAGGACGAGAGCATAAGGCTAACTCTGCTCTGACAGGTATGCTGTTGGTCGTACACCGACCACTTAGCGTCTGATTTCCAACGAAGTCATGCCTAAGTAGTGACCAACTCTCTTCATCTGTGTTGAAGAAGCCTGGACAAACGACTAAATTCACTGCTGCAACAAACGAGATAGAATGAATTCACTTTTAACTTTGCTATTGAGCTTGGGGAGGCCCATACAAAAATATGTGAAAATACAGTCAGCATTACAGACGTTATTTTGTCGATTCTTGGTCTGCAAGTTTATTTATGGGTCGGAAGAAAACTACACAGAGAGCTGTGCATTACTCCATTAACCGTAATCATTAGCAAACTAATAGATGAAATCAGACGCTGAAGAGCGGAGAAACGTAGTATATGCTGATCGCGATGTAGGATGTGTCATTTGTAACGTTAGAACAAATGCCGATAATGAAAAATACGGGAAATTTTAGACCAATGTTTTTCAAATTGAGCGATGTCGCTCTCTAGAGACCATGTGAGAACATCGGCAGAAGCCAATGCGAAGGTGGACGGTAAGGAAATGATAGTGCTTTAAACTTATCAGTGTCGTAGATTTTATGTGAGCAACTCAGCCTGATGTTTATAAGCTAATATTGTTGCATTACACATCCATCTCAATAATCTTCAAACATATGCGCAGCTTTGTAGTGAATAACAGATCGAACACGAAGTTCGTATTATCCAAGGTTGCAAAGCAGGTAATTTGTTTCATAAACTTCATATCGACTCATTAAATGCTGTGCTTAGTTATCTCCGCTATGATTTTAATGCTCATGCAATGCATGCTGTGTGAGGTGGGAGATAGGTGAGCAAGGTTTGGGAACCTCGGATTAGTTGGATGAAGTGTGTGTGGCGCCCCAACCGATATCCAAAAATACAAACAGACAACTTATGTTGTTCATGTCAGTCATACACTGTTAGTTGCCTTTGTGCTTGTGTTATGAATTATTGAAATTAAACGTGTGTATATAATGCCGCGAGTACAATTTCTTGCCAGGTCACACTGTCTGTTTTTCAATGTATATTAAAGTCTATGGGAAATAAATGGCTGTTAGTTCACGTGTTTTGTTACCAATCCCCAGGTGACAAATGCCTTTTGTTGAGTGGTAAAATTGCATGTAGTAAGCGTGTGTCCATTCGTTCACGTTTTGATTTCCATAACCCAATTTAATGCTAAACGACATCATCTGCGTTACAAAAGCAATTTCCTGATGTTCGTGTTACTTGTAAAATACCGTCAATAATCCGTTTATGGAGGGTGTTAACTAAGATTTCAGCTTACCGTTTAGTCCTCCTGTTGTTATTGTGATAACGCTAGACATTTGCAAGTGTCCCTGGTGTGTTTGTTACAATCAAAATGTCAACCGCTCCGGAAGAATACTCAAGTGTTTATCATATTTGAGGTGGAAATTTGGTGAAACTGTAAGCTGTTTTATTGATCTGTTCTGCCGTATTGTCTTGCATAGGTGACCTCTCAATTCATAGCATGCTTTGGTTATAACGGCTAATTGTTAATCTCGTTCTTGCATGTGATTAATCTTTTGTTACTTATAAGTAGTTCGGTAGATTTGTTAATTTAAAAAAGACTCGAGGGCGAAAAATCTGGACTCGGATTATCGACAAAAACCGCTTGCCCAATTACATGGAACACTATAGCAGTTGATCTATAAAAGCAAAACTGAAGCCTATACATTTTACACTTGGATCCGACTGCCCATCTAACCCTCTGTGATATGGTATCCACCAAATGATCCAAGGGGTTGGGTGCTCAGTAGATTCCGGCCTAAACTGCTTGCTGAATTTTGCTTGAGCGGTCAATCCGCTGGATTGTTTGATGGGCTGCATGTAACAGCAGGTTTGTTGGACAACTAAGTGTGGAGGTTGGATTTCTGGACGCACGGTATGGCTCCCTTGCTTATCTGGTAGAGCGTTCGCTGTGTTTTTATATATTACTCCTTTATACATGACCAGAAGTGAAGTTGTTTCCCTTTTTTAGCAGTAACTTTCTAACCTTTTTTCAGTAGGGCCTGCTGAACCACATTTTTTGATTGGAAGTGAATTGTGTTACTCGTATTAAGTTTGACAGTCTGCGTCAGCGACAATCGGTGACGTCATGTCGGGATGGGGTCCCGGTCTACTCTCAGTCAGTGTTTGCCGTAGATTTTAAGTGCTACAGAATAAGCATTCGCATTCAAGTTGATTTTTTCGCTGGCATCTTTCGAACTGTATAATTGGCTTCTTCTCAATATTCATGTTTGTCTCTAGAAGTTGAAATTTACCATCGTCCTAACACACGCTTGTCTGTCTACCGTTACTTGCATGGTGTCCGTTCACTCTTCTTGCCATCTGAGCCTATCAATTCACTTTCCCACCCCAGTGTGCGATGTCAGGCCGATATGTGATTACTTCATTAAACTGATGTACTTTTGTTCAGGCTTATGATTTACACGGGGCTATGCCGATTATCTTGGCGGTCAAATTTACATCCGTTGGGAGTCATTGTTATCATATTTTGGACCTTGAAACTATCCGAGTTTATCATTTTCGGCGGTATACTTTTTTATGAATGAGTTTGTGGAGACGGTAGTTAATCGAGGGCCATATATTACCTTTGAGTTCGAAATAGTTTATTGGTAACAACGGCAGCAGTTCATAATAAAGCCAAGGGTCCGAACTACAATCATCCTGACCATTGTGTACAATCCAATCTGTCTCGACAGCACACGTTTATCATAAAAATCGATGCAAAATCAAGGTGGATGATGGAAACATTGGAAAGTTTAACAAATACAACGTCCGGACTTATGGTGTTTGTCATGTCGATTAGTTCCGTGTGTGATACAGTATGCGAATGAGCAAATGAACGACTAAAAATTCGGATCGCGTAAGATGACAGATTAGTGATTACAATGTACACTTGCAAAACAGTGTTGGAGGTAGCAGGTTGAATGTAGCCGGAATAGAGACGAGAATAAAGGTGTAATATCGTTCTGTTCATGAGCATTACGCGTGATGTGGTATGGTGTACACTTACCTTAACGTTGTTCGCTGATCAACAGAACACTAGAGTTCAGAGCTAGGAATCCGGCGTCTCAATATTGGTCAATTCTGGGGCTAGACAGATCCAAACACCTTCCGTTAGGGTTATATCAAATGAACTCATCATTCAAGCCGTCATTCTCGTTTGTTTCGTTCCGTATGATACGGTCTCATTCAAACGATAGCAGTGGTTTGAAGTGATAGAGTTATCGAAAGCCTGTGTGGCCTGCGGTTTCCTTAAGACTGTACAGGTTAGGTAGATCAAACAACGTATGCACATCTGAATGTTTACCATACTTTTGAGGGCAACGTCGTTCGGGAAAAAACACTTGTGAGACCTCCGAAAGTGTAAGACTGAGGAGTTTATAAAAGAAATGGCTCAACATAATCGGAGAAAACCAATCGCGGTATAACTAGCACATTATAAGTGCACCTCGACAGGTAATGGATAGACGGCTAACTAACCTCATCGGTGAATAGCTGACAACAGTCTTAGTCCACCGGAACAATTCCAATGATCAGACTTTCCAGTATGTCGGTTGTGTACCTCTAATATATGTACAAAATCTGTGCTTGAATCTCGCTAACGATTGTCACAACAAACTCGGATAAGTGGTTCTCGGTTTGACGTTTTCAGACGCCGAAAAGGTGTTACCCACAGGTCAAGTGGCTCGTTTGAACCTGTTGCTTGAGTAAGGTACGTTGGAGGTGATTGTTTATTCCATACAAGCACATTTCGTAAACTTGACTGGATTTGCAGAGGATCCCGTGTTCAAAGGTTAGCTCACATTGATATAGCGATAGAATATTGTGATTGAGCAGTCTGTCCTGATAAGCTGACGAACCAGACGTGCTACCCCGTTCTGTGTCCCTCCATCGGGCCCTTTCAACAAGGCGGGTGTCATAATAAATGTAGGTTTGCTTAGTTCTTGACGGTGTATGCGATTCAGTATTTTCAACACGCTGGCAGACCCCTTTTATATATAGATTTCAGTTGCCTTTGTTCACTTTAAGCGATCTGCAGTTGTAACCAGTATGACTGCTTCCTTTCCGAGATACCCCCAGACAACGTGCTACACTACTCACTCAGTCGCCTCATGATATGATCATTATACCGGGTGACCATGTATGGAACAACTTTAACTGGATTGGCCAGGGTGTCCATGTACATTGTGCATTGATAATAATCCACCGTTTTAATTATCAAGTACAGCAGTGGGAACAGACGTACCTTGGCAAGTGCGCTTAATCACCGTTGTATTAACCGTTCGGCAAAGGTCTTCTTGGGTTCTGGGAGTTTGGGACCAATGTAAGAGAATTTCCAAGCCATTGGAAATGTGGTGAATTTGTGCATTATAAGATTATCTAACACAAATACTTCGTCGGTATGCTTTCAGAAACGGTTGAAAACAAACCTTTGGTTTGTTTACCAACGAGTGTCAACGGTTGTTTCCTTTCCTCACCTGATTATTTCTTCAGTGTTATACTCTCATTGTTGTCCATTGTCAGCACAGTGCACCGTGGAAGCTGATAGAAGAAAGGAACAGGGCACGGAAAATGAATGGACGGAAACTAAGGGGGAGAAGAAAGAACCCAAACTGTTTCCATTGCATTTGAGCTCTCGGTCAGTACAAAACTGTTCGGCGTTTAGAAACCTGAGATCCTCGGCCTCTTGACATTGCAAAATGTGTTGCTACATATAAGAGATGGCTGGTATGTATCAGTTCGACCAGTTCATTAAACAAAAATCCAAACTGAAATCTTGAGCCTTTTGCATTTGTTTAGTGTACTAGTCTTTTTCCACCTAGTTTTGACTGACTTTTCAAAATAGTTTAACAAAAGATTTCATTTAATAACGGTTGGGAGATCAAACATTTTAATCTGTCTGCAAGTGCGCGAGATGTGAATTTGTATGGTTGACTCCCATTTTTACAAATGTGCTTCCGAACGATGAATTGTGAACTTTGTCTTGGAAATTTGGAAACGTCCGTTGATTCTGAAGCTGACTTCAGTGTGCATACTCTGTTTCACCAGTATATTAATTGCCTGAAACAGCTGATGTTCTCAATTTTATCCATTAGTCATTCTAAGGTTTACAATATTTTTCCTGTCTGATTGTTTTCATTATAGGTCCCGGGAGCTTCTAGGGTGTCCATGCATGTTGAAATTGTTAGCTTTACAATAAGTAAACTGGTACGTCCTGTCCAGGTTTCTATTCTATGTATATTTTGTTATGGGACACCGTCTCAACACCAACAACACAACTATCAGGCCGATGATATACCAGCTCCTAGCCTCTGTGACTACTTTTAGGGCAGATTTGTTTTCCTGAAAATCGTTTATGATTTTATCTTCATTTGCTGTACGCACAGTCTTATCTACGCATTGATTATACACTTTCAGATTAACACTAGTGTCTTTAGGTTAATCAAATTCAGGCGTTGTCATGGAGACGCCATCAGCCTACTCACGCGACTCACAACTGAAATGAGGTTTTGAACCCCAGTGGAGAAGGAGTTCATCTAATCTTCTGTAAAGATTGGCATAGGATATGATGCTCCATCTGTCGGAGTGGAGTGAGACATTCTCAGCTTTTTAAAGCGCTCTACATCGTATTGTTGAACGTTTTCAGTATTGAGCTGAACCCATGGATGTCACGAGTGGAGCCGTTCTTGATCCTCACAGATATTCGCAAAATAGCAGATCAACACATGAGTACAACTATACAAAGAAGAACGCCAAACGAACATATGAGCAAGTGAAAAATGTAGAAGAGCCCGTAATCTCGTGTTTATAAGTTTATTATTGACCGAAACGTTCTGTGTTGTCGGTGGACATCTGTAGCCACGTGTACAGATTGTCACAAACACCCAATCTTGGCAAACAACATTTACTCGTCTTGTTGAGCACGATGGTAATGGTACGCATTGTCCGTGATCACCCCATCGCCTAGTCACGGATCGCATTGACTAGGGCGCGGACTGTCAGACACTCTATGGCAAAGCAGAGCACATGATCTAAGCAAGACAAAAAAGAAAGCATACTAATTATCTTTCAAACTCCGCAAATACGTTCTAATGGACTGTCACAATGCTCATATACTCAGTTATTTTGCTACAGGCTAACTGGTGAAAACCTCAGTTTTCGACTACCGGGATCCCATGTGAATCATTTTCACGAGTTGACCATGGCTCTGAGTTATACAACGAAACTAGTTGTGCGTATAAATTCCAAAATTTTCTTTAAATCGGCAGCTGAATGTCTTTGCAACGTTGTAACTGACAAATATTTGGAACCGCACCGCATGTATTCGCCATCTTCGTGGAGTCTTAGCAATATCACGGGCTCATGAGATGACACCACTCTAGTAAGTAGACTGAATAAAGTACAAAATCGGTTTTCCTATCCTACCAAACACAGGGTTGTGGTCAACTCAATCTTGCAACAGTACTTTGAAAGTACAAAGTGTGTATCATGCGCTTAGCTTGTTTAACATGCTCAGCACATTGTCCTAGGAAGAAGTAATTAGAGCGGTGTCGTCAGCGTATTCGATATCGGTCAGCTTACTGTCTGGCAGAAGTCTCACTTCGAAACGCTCAGAAATTCCGTGTGCTTTTTTGGGATCTCACCAACTACTTATGTGAATTAGCAGAAAGTTATCAAACAGTCGTGACGAAGAACACACGAAGTAGACAATAAGCGAGATAGCTGCACATAAATGTGCAATCAAAACTGGCATACAATAACTTCGCTAAATTGACGTCTTTTATTGGGAAACCAAGTCAAAGACAGATTTTAGTTCCTGAGTATACCACGACCGTTGGCTGAGAAAGGAAGTACGGTGCCCTTTTGACTGACACAAGGTGAATATAGGACCAACGCATCAGCGATCAATTTCACATGTGAAATGGTAGATTTGTGGTCTATTCAGCGTGTAATACCTTAGTGCCATCTTCGAAAGAAGCTGGACAATGGTATCCAGTCCGTCAGCCTTATTACGTTTTATTAACTTAAGCCCCGAAGCCATTCCCGTTTTCGACGGAGGATCGTCACTAACACCATGACTACACACATTATCTCCGCCATCGACAAGCCGAGTAAGTTAACACAACCGTTGAACTTCGCCTCAAAGCGTTCACCCCACCCATCAAATCATCGTAACAAATAAATTCGTGTCATTCATATATACTCTCACGAATACCTCGTTGACGGCCGGTACTAGCACGAGAAATGGTACTCGACCATTGTCTGATAAAAATGCTCTTGCTATCTATTTAGTTCGCATGGTCAAGCAAACCATATATTTCTTGCATACTCTGTGTCCTGTGTTTCAGATCTAAAAGTTCGCTGTTGTGTTCGGAATCTTAAAGACTACTGGACATTTATCTGTGAGCCTGTCAAACAGACAAACAGTTCTGCCGGACCTTTAATACTCTTTCGGGATGGACGTCTTCACAGCAGGTTCACATGGCTGATGAGATTTTTGTTCTGTGCTTGTTAAGCACGTTTCATGTTGTTCTTGGGACGATCTGATCGTCTGTGCTGTTTGATAAGTGCTTTGTTTACCCCCGTGGCCCACCTTCTACCGTTGACCACTTCACATTCTCCAGTTGGTGATTTTCGAGCAAACGGTCGTATCATAATATGGATCAAACTGCGCAACAGTCCTTAACGGAATGGCGCTATCACTAGCTGACTGCGACACGGTCATTCTGTGACCATAGTCAGCTTGTACAGTGGTTGTATTTCAAACCTCGGTAGAGATCGGACGTGAGATGTGAATGATTGCGATAGGCGATCATTAATGTGAGCACGTCTCGCCGTTGATGCTGAACCCACCATCCCGAAGCATCTCCCCGAATAGGTTTTTCGTTCAGGCACAATGAAGTCCGAGAATTTAATCTGCTTCGACAGATCAAGTGTGACATCATGGAGTGCGTACTTGACAGTGTCTGATCTATTGACTTCCCGGACACGCATATGTGAAAAAGAAATAGTCTGTGGTCTGCGCTGACAAATTGTGTCCGAAGTATTGCCGCCATCAGGGCACACGAGTGCATTCATTTTGATTCAAACGCGCAAGTTTCGTTCTGCCTTAAGGCCCAAGTTGTTCGAACTCCAGGTTGAACAGCGAATTCGACTTTAGCGTCCAGGAAGTAACGTTGATCCATAGTATTGCTTAGGGACGAACTCATTTGAATAATTGTACTGGTGTCTTAACTGCCTGTTTGAAAGACACAGCACTTGTCCAGTTCCAGATTAGAAAATATGACCGCTACAGGAACTTTCTGGCGTAGTTTTAGCTCGCAGACGTTAAAAAGTCCAACGGTTATCATCAGTCTTGTCCCGTAGAAATGGAAAATAGAAGCACAGACAGCTCAAAGATGTGAATACTAGTGATCTGATCTGTCGGAATAAGGACCACTTCAAATAAATGTCGGTCGTTTTTACCGTTGTATGGTGTTACCCTAAGAACCCGCGGAACCTGTGACTCAACAGCCTGACCTATGAGGCCACTAGAAATAAGTTCTTTGAAAGAGAACTTATCAGGAATCAATAACCCGAAAACCCGGTTCATTCTGGGGTAATTGATCGTCCCAACTTAGGGACGCATTGAACAAGACGTCGATTTGGACTAACGATGCATACGTGTATCTAGAGCTACCCCGAAAGTTTCGAATAGTACACTGGTGGTCATGGTCAGCCGTTAGCCATCGGGGTACTCTTTGTTTGAGGATGCCCCTTCTCATCCCTTTCCTCCTTATGTGAAAGACAGTGGTGTCGTAACTGCGAAAATAATCATGCCACACGTTCGTAAGATGATGTCTTTCTATTCTAAACAATTCTGCGCAGTCAGTAACTCGATATGAGTGTAACCGTTTTTCTTCTGTCTGCTTCCTTTAGACCTTCTAACCTGGCTGCGCCTACTTCGGCTGAGATACAAGTTAACTTAACTCTCAAGGCCAAAGTTGCAAATGAGCATGATCATCACGTCAAGGTAGCTGAAGTGGTGTGGGGGTAGCAGGAGAAGTAAGATTGTGATATTTCGTGGTGCATGCTTTCACACCGGCGCTGTGCTAATCTATCTTCAGGTCTTGTTATACACTACCGGTGGAGATAGTCTGAACGATATTAGTGTCAGTACCTAAGCCCCTATCCACGTGATCTCCAGTCCTTATCATGATTCACTAAATGGTAATGGTCCAACCATACCACTCATGAGCAGCAGGGCTGTTCTCCTAAACCTGTAACTTTGCTAATGCGTCTCATTTGATACTAGTCCTGGTACAACACAATAATGTGTAAACAGTTAATATGTGAAGTGACGATTTCATTCGTCGGACACGTACAAATTTTCACCGCCTTGATTTACCTCAGACCCGTCATTTATTCCCACAACGTGGTTAGCCAAAATTGCAGTGTATTTCTTATCTTTGGGACGACCACACCCAAACGCAGCCCAGAAGACAACATTGTGATCAGCTAACTTCGTTATTTACCATTTTTGAATAGAGTGAATGCATGTATTTTATCACGTCAGTCGCTCCAAGCTCATCAGTTGCTACTCACGCCGGGTTAACATGTCAAAAGCAGCAGAAGGTCACAGTGTTGTCTCATCAGTCGCTCCATTTGGTATTCGACCACGCTGTGCATACTCTCGATTATACTTAAAACAAGACAGTACGATCCCAGTCGTAGAAGTTCTCCAACGGCCTACATGAAATCTTAGAACGCACCTTCGAGGTCCTCATAATAAAACGCACTGTGTTAGACAAGCATCGTGTTCTTTATTTCGTAATCCGTTAGTCTATCTAGCATGATTCGCAGTCAGGCCTGACACATTGATTTGGCAAAAGAAACAGCAATGATTAAACTCACCAATAAGCCCCGTTTCATCATGGAAACAAATATAGAACCTTTGCCCCTCTTGATTATCTGTAGCGATCGTGTATCTCTTCTGTCCACGTTCTGCTTCCACCTGCGTACAGTGTCAGGAAATGTTGAAGTTGGCCGTATGATTAGAAAAGGTGAAGTGTCATATCATATCTTACTTTCGTCAATCCAGGTGATTAATATTTTTACTGCTGCACGTGGTTACACATGTCGACCAAACAGTTTTGTCCGCTCAATTTCTAATTTTGAATTCATGATCTGCAGAGTAAAAGCAGTTTACTGATTGTTATGAACATTACGTACACTTTGTTGATAAGGATACTACGGGAAACGTCATGTCTATATTCTGTTCTCGACCGCACTCGTAGACTTACAGAGGGAACTTCATTGACATACCCTACTAGTTGATCGACCTATGAATCACATGGAAGCTATCGTCTATGCCAACAGTGTTGTCTACCTATATGATTGCTCTCCTTATCAGAAATCTGTCGGTTAGCAGTGGATAATGGAACTGCCAGGACTATGGCAAAGGCTTCCAGTGATCAACGTTCTCGTAGACAACACGCAAGTGAAGACACACTGTGTTAGTAGGACGTGCGTGATTCGAGTCCGAACAACCGTAACTAGTAAACTGTTGCATCCTTTGACAACCAGGATGCAAAACAACATACAGTGTGACAGGGGTTTATGTTAAGGGCCTGCAAAACGAATCTTCTCGCGCGGTTGTACTATCATACACCTATCGCAGTTATAGAAGACAGAACGTGACGAACGTATATTTGCCATAATTCACTATCAGGTCAATACAATTATATAGGAGATTTAATGAGTATTAACAGACAGAGCCATCTACTTGTTCAGAATAAATCAACACACACATGTCTTAATATCCGACGCTCATCAATCCAGACACAAAATAGGTCTATAATCCTTGATAGAAGTCGATTGTTAGTGTGGAAGGGGCGGGAGCGTGCACTAATTAAAGTCACAGAAGTTGTACACGTGCTTATGTGAGCATCTGCTCTTATCATCGACCATGCAACTGTAGGGCTTGAATAAACTGTACGTACCTGCACAACTCCCCTGACTTCAAGTAGTGCATTCTGTGAGGGAATTGGATTAGACAAACGTACCGATGCGAAGTCAACTGGTGATTCACAGAAGGTTACGGTCAATCATTGTCGATAGTGATTGACCGTAGCCTTCCACCAATCATCAACCATGGTATCATGTTCAACACTGAACTGTACGCATTAAACCTTTAGAAACCTCTTGGGATATCGGAAATGGACCTCCAATAACGTGAAATTGATGGTGTGACATTCGAGTATGATATCAGATCATCTGTTAGTGAATAAGACATAGCGTTGATCTGTTTGACTTATTCCTGTGCACTGCCTATGCGTGTGGGTTACTAATGCAGAGGTCATGAACCGGATGGTTAATTTGGGTTTATTAAGTATGCGTGTTAACTGATGGCATTCGCATCCTGGAACAAATTAACATGCTATCCATTACGTAAACTGGTGGGCCATTATACAATACATTCCCTACAACATTCGACGGACTTCGCAGTCAGACAGTTGCTTCTGATAACCTACTTTAGTAAAAATTACTTGTTATCCGACCTACATATATTCGGTGATTGGTGAGTTCAGAATTGGGAATGGTCGCTTCTGTGATAACAATGTCAGTAGTAACTTTCATGGTTATACTGCACAACCAGATATGGTAAGAATATTTGCGTGTTGTAAATGTCGGTCCAATTGGGTACCCCTTTTTTTAAGCAGGAATGCACCGTATTTAGCATAATTATCACCTCTGCCTACCCAACTTGAATATGTAGATGTTTCGCTACTGCTCAACAGTGCTCAAACTATGTCACATTACCTAACACTTGATATATGTCCTACCAGATATACATCAGTGGTTTGCCAAAAAGTGATCATCACTATAAACTACTCTCTATAATGAATACTTGCGTAACCACAGTTCTTCGTCAGATCACAACCACTCCGAGCTTAAATGTTTTCTACTCATCACGTGTAATACATAGAGACTGTTGTTCGTCCCCATGTCCTTATCAACATTAAAACATTCACCAGGAACTCGGTGTATTTCCATGGCTTTTCTGTTTGTTCGTGTTTCATCGCACGCAAGTATCATACCATTTTCGCATCCAAAGTCCCACATAAATCCATTCCTATTGTTATTCTAAAAGCCCAGCTATCTTCCTTTTAAGTCATGAAACAATCTGCCATTAATTGTATAACCCTTCTGACATTACCATTCTCTAGTTGTTCAGACGGACATCGTGTCGCTTTCAGGCACTATCGCTACATTTTGATTTTAATAAAGTAGTTTTCAGTAACAAAGATGAATATAGGTTACTTCGGTTCTATCTGTCCTATCACTTATGCCAGTCGTTCAATAAAATTGCACCCTGCAGGCACACTGTTTGTCAACACTTCGAAATCTCGTGCGGTTAATTTGTAAAAGTACATGAATCCGCAAGACCACGTGGTTAGCAGTTAATTTCGTTAGATTTTAATCAGGTATTATTATACCTATTCAATATCGTCGCGGGATTTGATAATTGCTACCGCCAGCAACTAATTAGATAATCATCGACAGCTCCATAATTTTCAATTTTATCGTCTGTATGGTAACTAACATCATATGTTATGCACATCTTGTGCTATCTGTACGGAAACCCGCATGGCACTATTACGTTGACTTATATACAGCTGGACACGAATCTTCTGTTTGCTCAAAGGATTCGTTAATGACAAAGGTACCTGACAGATTATTAGTCACGTCAAAATACATACTAATTGGATCCATAGTTTAATTGGCTGGCAAAAGAAACTGCGTTGATTGAGTGTTTGCACAGAACCAACACTACAGAGATGAAAATCAATTTTAAAATCATTGGGTTCCCTTCAATAACTTCATCAGCGCAGAAAGAAGACATATGTTGCGATATGTTAACATTTCGTTTACTCTCATCAGTCGCAAACGTAAAACATGCAAGTTATATATGATAGACAATTAGAGATAGACAGGGTGGGTGAAGCAACCTATAGGGTTGCCGTGGTGGTGATGACATAATTCGTGGTGTGATTGTATGCGTGTCCATACCCTGTCTATCTCTAATTGTCTATCATATATAACTTGCATGTTTTACGTTTGCGACTGATGAGAGTAAACGAAATGTTAACATATCGCAACATATGTCTTCTTTCTGCGCTGATGAAATTTTAAAATCAGCCGGTTTTGCCGCCACTCGCTCTTCCTCTAGCCCAAGCCCATTTGAACACGTTTTTTTGTATGAGTCAGATCTCTTCTGGTCTCTGTGTGACAGTGTTGTTTGAAGTGTCGTAGCAACTTAACACTGGACGTAATGTCATTATAATTTCACTCAAGTGTAATCATCGCTACATCTGGCTAAATTGGTTATCAGATCAGAGGTCGGTCACGTGTAGGTTGGACGGGCGGAGTTCCGAAATACGAGTACGCGTTGAACAGGGCATTTAGTCGCCAATGCTTTTACAGTTTTATAAATAACAGAAAGTTGGTTAACTCCAAGGCATATTGACAACTTTGATGCTGAAAATTAAAGACAAACGATCCAGGAAAGTCCACCTCTAATGGTTAATTAGAGTAGACACCACCATAAAACAGCACGTTATAGGTAGCTAATTTTCGAGGCAACCCATGGTGTTTGAACTGTTTGTTGTGTGATCGCAGCTACAAAGTGATAGTACCTATAGAACATTCAACAAATAACGGATTACAACAGTCATAGTACTAAATCTCAAAAGAAAACTTCATGACTGTTTTCGTATTCGCTTGGTCGCGTTAGATAGAGATACTATGTACTAGGTCGTGATGGCCGAAACGCCAGAACGTTCGGCTCAAAATTAAGTTGGATTTCCTCACGCAAGCTGGAAACCTGCTCGTGACGGATTGTGCTCGTTACCATAGTTCGGGATGACGGCAAGATCTCACTAGGCAAGAAACTAGACTCTAATGATTCAAGTAACTTCGTCCCGGAAAATGGAGTGATAGCCATACTTGTTATGAGTAAAAGTTATCTACTGGATCTCCGGCCTTGTGAGCACCATTCATGTCTGGAGCAATTGCAGTTCGTCCAACAAGAGATGAATTCGTCCTACCGGTATATTTGGGAGTAGTAAAATTTCCCCTAAAGAGGCATTTACTAATATGGGGTAGTGCTTCCTCTTCGTTTCTGGCATGCATCACTACTACAATTAGTGAACCCCGGTTACTGAGACGATGACTTTTTCAGCTCACCGTAGCCGCTTATTCGTGGGTTGCGCACATGACTATGGTTTTCAAAACCTTGCTCACCTATTCTGTTGAGAGATGAGAACGCATGATTCAGTGTTAGTTAATAACTGTTGAATAGTTCCATATTCTTTTTAAAAACACTACAGTTAAATCACGCTTCTAGAAGGATTTATGTTAAAGACGCTAGCTGTTGTGTTTTGGCGAGGATTACATATATCAGACTTGTCTAATCCTTTTTGGTAAGCCATTACCAATTTCAATCAGCGGCTCTAACCTTTTGACTGATTTGCATCACTTTAACCAATGAACGAACGAATGGTCGTCGGGTTTTGTGATCGGAATACGGTATCAAGCTGTGTTTTGGGTATTACTTGGGTCTTCAGCTTACTAGCGTGATCCAGATGGCACCCACGTAGCCCATAGTTGCGCATTCAACTGAGCCAACAATCTGACGGTCACAGACTTTGAGATTAAAAATAAGATGACCTAATGAGTTTGCGCGCCTACATTGTGTGCGAATGCAATTACACGTTAAATTGTGCGTAGTAGATTGTTACTTTCGACCCCTAACACATCTCAAACGCAGCGCACGTGTGCCGATATCCCATGATAGATACCACGATATTGATCTCCGTAAGGTCACCTATGAGACATACGGTTTATGTGAAGGTGTATTTCTCTCTGTACTCAAGGTCCTGTTCATAGCATGACTTTGACGGCTCATCTGTTCAGTGGTCGCAGTGAAATCTGTGAATGTTTGCCATTAACGCCCTGTCCTCACTGTCCACAATATAACCAAGCGGTTGGATGAGATCACCGTAGTTCGCGATCATGTAATTTGTGCTTTTAGCCTTCAAGTCTGGGTTCAAAGTTATTAGTTTTCCTCCAACGTTTCAGACTGGTGTCATCGTATAACATTAAGTCTTTGGATAAATCGGATGGTAGTGCCGATTGCTACATGTACCTGAAATGGGTGACTGAAGGTGGAAGTGTTTTGTCATTTGTTTATTTGTCATTATCTTAAATCCCACGTGGCAGGTGACTATCGGTGGATCTGCACGTGATTTGCCAAGTGACTGCTTCCTTTGTCAAAAAGTGAGGGGGAATGGTCGAAAAGGATTATCATTGGCTAAAAACGGTGGTCACTGTTTGAAAGTGATGGAAAAGTTCGAATATGACAAACGACATTATGGATATATCTGTAATACTTGTGTAATTATTTATTTATAGAACAAAAAGTGTGGTCACTTAGCATCGCCCAACTGCTACCGATTAGACTACACTTCCCAGCAGCTGCATTTTTGCTCTCTCCTCGATGTTATCCATCTATGTGTCCTTTTCTGATTATGTTGTAACTTGATATGCGGCCTACGAG
>LUCH01000454.1:50976-97252 GCA_013368495.1 Paragonimus heterotremus
CACTCCTATGCGGTCAGCAGTGCGACATACATCCAATCCCTATATATTGACTCAGGAAACGTTTTCATAGGACTGCAGCAGTTTTTCTTCCTCGTAGGTGTTTTTCCCTTTGGTGAGTAATTAATTTTAACTTCACGCAATTCGACCGAGGCGAACCAGTTAATAAGAATGTCTGAAAATCATTAGATGGGCTTCATTGTCTTGTTAATGAGGCCGTCCCTAAATACTGCAATTAGTAAAGACCATATGAGGGTTACACTATCAAATGACCTTAGCAGGCAAACAATTGTGACGAGCACGCACTCCTATATGATGAAGGACCCCTCATCAGAGCAAGCAGTGTCTGCGTGCCGTCCGAAGTACAAGATAGAGAGTAAAATATTATTTGATGTTACAGCATCTGATATTTACTGCCTTGCAAGTATAGGATTGTACGAGAGTTTGAATGCCAGTAGAATACTCAAGTCTAAACGAGATCTACATGACGGTGATTCGAACTGAGGACAACTTGAATAGTAGGACCACTATAAGAATGGCAATATTAAAAGAACTGTACTTCTCTGAGTTTTGTTGTGTTGGTTACTTTATGGTCCAAACATTGTTCAGTTCCATCTTTTGTCCTGGCTGAATGGTTTTTTCATGTTCAATATCATTCAAATAAGATCATAGCCTTTGCATCCAGGTAGACGTTTCGACCAGCCTCTTTCGAAAAGAAGCATTAGGTTCGAGTTGCGCTCTTGTTACAGTTTGTCAGTAGTGCATGCTCTTGCCACGACCGGGAGTAGAACTCTGGCCGCGCTTTCGTAAGGTAACAGTATTGAGCACTGCGCCACTGACCATACACTAGGCACGACCGAATTAATACACACGGACGCTGAACCATTCTTGCGTATGAGTAATTATCAAGTTGCCCGATTGTTTTGATAGGAGACACAGTCACTGTCTGTCAACTCCAGTCTTACTGCAATTGTGTCATGTGGTTAATACTTCCAGTTGCTCAGATTCCGAAACAAAACTTTCTGTCCTTTGCGCACTCACATCTACAGCCAGTCTTAGCCGAAAGCTTTACCTTCACGTCACCGTGACCATTTCATGGACATCGGTTTGGTGTAGTTAAGAAAACAACAATAATGCCATATAAATTTCAACTAGATTTTAGCTTATTAGAACCGTGTGTAAAAATTACTCCCCAACAGGTTTACGTACTTCACTGTCCGTGTCTATGGGTATTGCACAATCAGGTTGGGTTTAGTTCCAGAGAAAGGCAGCATTTGGCCCATTTAAAACCCCAAAAAGTGGTTCCCCTATCATTCTTGGAGTTTTGCTTCCTCAGTGGAGGTGAGTAGTGCAGCAACTTTCATACCTAGCGAAAGTACTTCTTGGACAAGAGGGTTTCTGTTTATGGGTCTCCTTCCAGGACGTGCAATATTGTAACTGCTTTCCTGATATATTCAGGAAT
This sequence comes from Paragonimus heterotremus, assembly GCA_013368495.1. Taxonomy (NCBI): domain Eukaryota; kingdom Metazoa; phylum Platyhelminthes; class Trematoda; order Plagiorchiida; family Troglotrematidae; genus Paragonimus; species Paragonimus heterotremus. Next base: position 52,436 of record LUCH01000454.1, read on the forward strand.
GGTGGTGATTACAACTTTTGGAAAACACTGTCAAATCTGGCCAGTAATCCAAAACGCCCCGTGTGCGAGTTCAACACACCCCAGTTTGTTGAACGACCGATTAATGACTGATGACATATTCCCAATTATCAAATGAAGTTGTCAGAAAATCACGTATGTGTTCGGAGACATCGTTCCTGCACGGTCATTATAACTCATAATTCATAGTATTGATTCGCTGGTTTAGTTTATTTCAACTTGGTCTACTTATATCACATCCCTTATTGGTCTCCAGAGTGAAACCCTTATCATTGCTCGAAACATGCAGCCCATTGCTTTACTTAACTCGTTCACAATACAAGCTATCAATGAAGGTCGAGTCATAACGCAACATGCGTGCTTACTTACACTGAACCCAAAACTGTGATGATAGTTTCGTTAAACATCCTTATAAGTGAATATCTAAATTAAAGTCATTCGAACGGATTTCTCATCAGTTTTCGAATATAGGGTGAATGCTCAACAATACAAACGTACAACGCTGATATTAGCACGATGCACAGACAAAAATTGCTCAAACAACTTCAGCAGCATTATGCATGTACGCCTCTTAATATAATAGAAGCATTTGGAGATATGCTACATGTTAACGCCCACAATGCAATTACATGTACTAGGGTGAGTTGAGACCAGTTAACGGTGGGCATCTTTTGAAAATCGCGACACTTGAAAAGTGATTGCCGTTAGTTGTTGATTGTATTAGATCAGATTGATTCCATCGTATGACAGTCTTTCATAATGGCTCCTCACATCTGGGAGGGTTTTTAAAACGATGACGGTGATTGCCATTGATTATTCACAAGCCTACAGGTTATGGCTGGTTTTTCCATGGTTTCGGTTTAGAAATTAATATTGCAATTTCGATATCATTATGTAAGGTTACGAGTCAACCGCAGTTATTTTGAGGGACTTTGTTCCTGTTCTACACTTGACAGTTTGCTGTCCACACTACACAAAACCGATCATCAAACTATCAAATGCGAATGGGCGTTTCTCGTTTAAGCTTGTGTATGGCTATACCAATGTCTTTTTTCGACATGTTATCCAACCACTGTAACTGAACTCATCGACTACCAAGGTATCAGTCAAAGAACCATCATTGTCAACGTACTGATGTGGTGTCATAATTCATTCTACGCAGTCAGTTATTGAAAGCAAAACTGATTAATACAGTCCGATATCATAGTCGGCAGTTATTTATCACTGCCGCACTGCGTACACTACCAGAGATAAGTTGTCCCGATCAGATAGGGTCACCACAGCAACACGTATGTTGAAAGCGGTACGATACTCAGATATGCCTGTATTAAAATGGACTGGTGATTATAAGACTGTCAATCATCAGTAAGTGTGCGATTTAAGTCATGCCCACCAGTGCTTCGTTGTGCAATCGTATTTGAGTAAATAACTGGTATCGTGCGGAGTTTCTTTGTTGTTTGTCATAGATTGAATGACAGCCATTTCTATCACGGTGTGTTCCCATTATTCAGGAGGTTTGTTTCACTTACTGCCTCGTCCAGGTATTCTTGATGACTGATAGGCATTATTGTCAGTCGTTCATCTACCCACTTTCCCTCGGGCATCCTGCCCTATCGATAACAGAACCTCGTGGGATACGTGCACTTCAACAAGCCAGTGTTTTAGTTTACGCACTCAACTCAGGTCGATAGCCTATTATATGAAACCACAAACAGCCACTAAACTACCGATTCACTACTTTTGTTTTGGCCATAAATTTGTATTAATGGCATCAGACGTGCCCCACGTGACAGATACCGGTTCAGCTGTACGTCGTAGTGCTACATTGAGGCTCAATGTGGTTTGTTCAGCTTCAGCCAGTTCACTCTGGAAGGTTTGCTCTTGTGGACAGAACGTTGTGGGCTAAGTGGTTATCAACAATAACATGCATGAACAATGTCAGTACCGGCCATTTTTGCCGGTTGCAATGGATGGGAGGCTTTTTGGAAGTACGATATAGGTTTGACAATTAGTGTACACGGTTCACAAAAGTACAGTCTGCATACCACCATGAAATTCTTATGGTCAGATGCATAAACATTATGTGAAAGTTACGGACGCGATTGTGTTTGGAAGAATATGCAGTTATGTTTACAACATTTGTTTATAAAAACACACCCATATTTGCTCATTCAAAAACCCATTGTGATGCGTCCACAGTTTTTTCTTTATTACTGACTTAAAAACAGTAACTGTCTCGAACAAAATTTAAATGATAGCCATCCAACTCGTATGCCATTGTCCTTCTAGGGATAATTTTGGGAACAGTATCCAACTACTGATGGGCTCCACAGCTGTATGTAGAAGTCATTTCTGTGCGACGCTGATAGGTCGTTGTTTACTCCTAATCATTTGAGATATGAAGAGTTTGGTGTACAGTAGGAATTTACTCTTCATCCGTGAGATTGCGTCCAGAAAGTATCTTTTCACAGCTCAGTAAGTATGCTCTTCTGTCACGGTGAGCTGCGGCTTATTTTCATGTATTTTTTTTCTGTTGGACCTATTTTCCCTGCGTACTAAACTTTAGAAGTAACTTTCTTTAGACTGAAATTCACTGATCTTGGTTCGACTCTTAGTGATGAATACGCCAAAAGCATCTTCACTGAACTCCTAAATGGAGTGTATGAAAGTTGGTGTATAAGATGCAAGACTATCTGAATGGTGAGTGACGAAGAAGTTGCGGTACATCACACAGTCAAGTGATGTAATGAACGTGCAAATAGGAACGTCAGCGCCACGAAAAGGCTACGTTCGGCTAGCCCCCATTGGTTGTTTGTCTGTCTTGATATGCACAATTGGGTGACAATTGGAACATAGACATAACATCAGCAATTAAAAGTAGTTTGCTAAGAAGACCTCAAAGATAGATTTTCCAGAAACAGGACTTAGCTTGGAAATAGCATTTTTTTAATTTGGAAAATGAGTTTTCCATTTAACAGGATCATTTTTGTGTTAATGTGAAGTCTGACAGTATCGTTGAAAAAGACTTAGGATACCTCGGGGCTGAAGTATCATCGTCTGTCGCTCGCGACAAAAAAAGTAACAATGGGAAATATTTTGGGCTCAAAATGGGTCGAAAGTGACTAATGGTAATGTGAAAAGAATGATACCAGTATCCAGGAAAACTGCGGTTGGTCGTGCTGCACGTAGCCATCTTTTGAGAGATTCATCTCAGGTACTTCAGTAAGAGTCGTGCTGGAATATACTCACTACAGGACAGATGACTCTTTGAAAAGTTGTGTAAGGACGTGGACTAAACTCATTCGCGCATATACTTCTAGTCTTTTCAAGTGAAGGAAACGGGTTTTCATATAAGACGCAGAAGCTGGCGGAAAATAGTTTCGTGCAACTCCTCTCAAAACCTCCATGATACCAGACCATCTCGGCAACAGACAGCAAAACTAGGCGTAGCCAGGCCGTTGTGGAACAAGTGATTGGAACGCCTTCCCCCGTGCTTAAACTCTGGGCCGAACGTCACTAACGATAAACAGGTTATGTCGTTCAGGGGAACTTCCCCTCCGAGCTGAGCACACTGTTTAAACCGGCAAAATATGAAGTCTAGATTCAAGCTACACATGATAGTGCTTCAGTATAAGGTTGGAACTTGCAAGTGTGCTTCAGGAAGCCCGATAGAAAAGCTCCTGTGAGGAACCGAAGGATGCGGATTGTCTTAAACATTGAAAATGGGTTTCGTGAACAAACGTTTCGCATGTGGCAACTTTTCCATTTTGCACAAACTAAGACAACAGCTCTTCAACAGGAAACTTATGGTGGTAAAAACAGTACGAGGAAATAAATCAGAAACTCTAGCTGTTGAATACATGGATTAGGTTTAATAATTCCCGTAGGTTTTTGCTCATTGATAGCACGTTTCAGTTTCTCTAAGTAACACAGAAAAACTGAATTGTATTCCCCATTAGTACGCTACATGGAGACAGAAAAATCTGTTGCCAGCCTCAACATACTTGTAACTTGCGTAGCAGTGTGCATAAACCGGAACAACAGGTTGCTATGGAATATATGACTTTTTCTCGGATACAAAGAAATCACCGCTTCTTGAAGACCGTCGCTTCCACTGTTATAATGAGAAGAAATGATGGAGAGGTATCGGCTTCCCGTATGTTACTGAGACCCATTGAGACAACTACCTCTAAAAAGAAGGCAGGTGTGAGTAGTAATGGTACATGCGTGTTTCTGACTCATATTTTGGTTTCATGAACTGAAGGATTTCACGCTTCTCATCTAAAGCTGACAGCAACAAGAGGACGTGATTCATTTTTTACATATGGATCCTAGAAATATAAAGATATATTTGTCTGCATCATGTTCAAGTATCGTATTGACAATGAGTATATCACATTGGAATTCTGTCTCTCATATACTGTGTAGACAAAGTTTAAATTGTGTTCAAGTCTGTTCACTCCATTTTTTACGTTTAGACAGTGATTAAAACCTTGTTCCAATACAATGGTTAACTGAAAACACAATTTAACACACCGGCGTTCTGGTGACATTTAATTACCAATCCCAAAAGTCACACTCTATCAAGAGATGAATAAAACCTACTTTTAAATGTGATCTACTGTAAGCAAATGACAATAATAACGGCCATGTTATTCACAAATTATGTAAGCTAACATCTGCTTGTTAGACACTGCGTGTTTTGAAATAACCTATCATGATTACATTTTGTTGAGTACTCAATAATATGTTGGTATATTGGACGTATAACAGACTAATGAACAGTATGCAGGGGACGTCCGAGTGTTTACACTAAATGTAGTTCACACTGAAAACGTTGTGATCTTACGTTACGATCTAGTGTTAATCTGCGTCCATAGAATCGAGATAAACGCAGACAGAAGTCAACATGTTTTAAACTCAAACCACAAAACTGGTGATACAGATCACTCGCCTGATTTAACCTCGGTTGTCCACTGATAGTGAATCGTTGCATTTCGTCTGATCGAGCTGACCTGTTGATGAACCAGTAACGCTTACTAGTGTTCATTACGTATTTTATAATCAATAACGGATAGTATAAAGTTATGTACGATCTCAGGTTTGGCGTTCTTATTTAGCTTTTTTGGTAGGGTCAGCGTATCACTCGTACTCAAAATGGCTCTCATTAATAAACTAACGACCAGTTAGGGTTTTTAAGTCACTGTGGAGTCAAACCTGAGCATGCTTTCGAGTTAATAGGCCCTTAGTGAAAACAGGACATTCAGTTTCCTGTGTACTGTTGCTGCTATAATCGACAAATATTATTTTCACAGGAGTTAACTAGCAAACCTGAGTCTCTGAGTACCTATTATGTGCTTTTCCGTCGCCATGGTCTGAACTTGGTTGGTCTGGCAGGCGAAACCTAGTTCGATTGAGCTCTAACTCAACCGAACACAGGTAAATCGGTGTGGTACAATGAAAAGTCATCGATTTCCAGTTGAAGATAATGTATAAACTTAGTGAAAAATGAGTAATCACTAAATGGCTTCTTAAACCTCCATAGATTGAAGACACCCGCATTCACTATTATATGTAGCCAAACCTTTCAGAGACAGCAGTTTCATTCTTCGTGGTTTCATGTTAAAACTTTTCGGCGAATCTTACTGTACTTCCATGAAACACATCTAGTCGAACTCAATTGATCAGGCCTCTGGCGTGCGGTTCCGGTCAGTACATTGTACTTGCAAGCACCTGTGCAGGCGTTCAGATCGCAGTCCGGATGATTGTAGCACTACTGGTGACGTCCAACGAAAGTGAAACACGAGTTCAGTTGTTTAAGAAAACTACTAAAGATGTCATTCAAAAAGCTTTGAGGTACAACACATCAAAATTCAAACATTTACTTTTTGATAAATGAACACATTAAGCTGGATTGTTAGATCAAACTGTAAAAAGACAAAACTAATCGAGTCGATGTTTAACAGTTGTTCCACTTGTCTGCATTAACCAAAAGCATCGTGTATTCCCTGAAAGTAAGGGACCACACTACCTGAATACTACCTTTTTTGTGCTTTGGTTCTGATAGTGGTCTGTTCATCACGAAAAAAACCTGGAGTTGACGGCCTCCTTCTCTGTCACTTAGTTGCATTCTATGAGGGTGTTCACATGGACGGAGCGGCCGTTCGCCGGCTCGAGGTTCAAAATGTTTAGGGATACACGATCAAATGGTCGGGTACTAAAATTGCACGGACCATGATGGCTGAGTCAAGTGCTGCGCATGCTCACGGAACGTTTACTGCACCGACTTATTGTAACACAGACCAAAAACAGTTGATTTTGACCATAAGGTTGGTCATGGCTTTTGAAAACCCTGATTGTTTCTATGAATGCGTTTGTCAGGGGTTTCCTGCTGGCTTAAAGATTTTGTGACTACTTAGCTCGCTGCCGCAGTTAGTGATGTGTCTAGTTCTATAACGCTTGTTTTGCTGTCCTTTGGACTACAATTTACTTTACGCACAGTTAATTCTGGCCTTGGTCTAAGTGCAACCATCTCCTGAACTTAACAGACATGAGTATCATTCATTATTTGCCATACAAATTTTGATTGCAGGAAAAAGTTGTATGTCAATAGTTCTTCGGACAGTCATGGATTTATCAAACTGGTAAATGCTTCGTCAGCAAGCTAGAAGGTGATAGCTCATCTAACAATCTCCGGTTGATGTATATAAGAAGCACAGTAGCACCGTTATTCATCGGCGAGTTGTGTACCGACTGTCTTCACGTGGCAGGCAAATTAATGTTGTATTGTCTAAAGGTCTAACACGTTGGCATTATGTTATACGCGAGTTTCTAAAATACTCCTCAGAAACAATGAACGTTCAGTGAACTGTCTATAAGTGCGTTCCTATTAACAGCAAAGGTAGTGTTTTACATAATTACCGGTAAGTGTGATAATCATACTGAAGTGTTCAGCTAACGAGATTAATTAAGACTAAGCTGGTTGTGCCTTTAGGATCGAATGAAACTGATCTAGCAAGGAGAGCTACGGTATACAGAGAGAAATCCAACTTAACAACGTTGTCGATAAGTAAAACAGAACAGTATATAGACAGGCAATATCAAACATTGCATTTGGAACAGGAATAATGACTGTTACTTTCTCTCAGTTTGTAAAGCGTTGGCAAGTAAAACTGCACAACATAGATACTACAGGTAGCCAGCAGTCAGTTGGCGTGTTGCATCAGTGATCATGATTGATTATGGACAGTCTTCCTATGTAATTGCTTAGACGACATTGGTTTTTATTAAATCATCGTGATTAACAGTTTTTAGTTATCTTACCATGGAAAAGGCGACAATGAACTCAAGCTGGGTAGCACAAATCAGTTTAATAACCCAAGACACCGTCTGGCGGGAACAACCGCAAAAAATCAGTGATTAGAGACTCAATTTTACAAGCCAACTGTATCCCACAAAAGGCAACTGGACATCAACTCTGTCGTGGTGAATTAGAAGAAAAGCACTTCACGTCGGGTCCTCACCTGCCTGATACGAAGATGTACTGACTGTAGTGATCAAGTTATGTCTTTGTCTTGGTCCGCTAAGAACAGAACGCTTTCTGGGGAGTTTGATACATCAGTGTTGTACTTCCTCCCAAAGATAAGTCGACTGGATTGTAGCCGTTCAGTTGTCACAGAACGAGTTAGTTCTTGCAAGCTGGTCAGTTGACAACATTACATGAATTATCATTTCGTTAAACATGACTGTGCTGAACACTTGGGATTGTGTTTGCGAAATACACGGGAAGAATTCAAGCGCCATCACCCAAAGAGACAAAAACCGAGAAATAGGTCAGCAAAGCATTTAAGGAGGCACTTGTTTGAACCTGACTGCTTGAATAGATAAAAATGACCATGACCCACTAGAATGGCTGAGGAGGAGATGAACATTGTACTAGTGGTGCGTATTGCTCCCAGTTTTTCACCTGTAACCTAACCCAGCAGTTGTCTGCCAGCCCGCAGGTTGTCCCGCGGATACCGGTTCGTCTATGAGTTTATTCTTGTATGACTTTTCAAGCGTTAGTCACAAAAAAACAATTAACAAAATCAGTCCCAATCCATTCGACGGTACAGAAAAACGATTGTCACGAAAACACGTTGTTCGAGGAAACCGTATTTTCTATAGAGATTATTTTCTAAATGTCTGATAGTGTTAACTAGAAAATTGGCTTAGTGGACCCAACAAAACCTACACATTATAAATAAATTGCGCCATGGATTCTACCTGGCATTCATTGTTTAGTCTGAAATGTATGAGCCGCTAGGGCACACCGTTTGATGGTATAATAAATCTGACTACCTACATATGGATTCATTTTATGATCACCCTATAATGATAAATTGACATCGACGGAATCTAAATTATTTTCAACACGATTATGCCTTCGCTTATTATTCAACATTAGTGTGATGGTAACAAATTTTTCTGACAGTGCATGGTAGACCAAGAGAACATATTGAATGTTCTTTGATTCCAGCTGCGTCAACCATCTCAGCTTCATTTTTATGAAATAAACTGAACTTCGTAATTTACGATATACAGCCTCATCTACCAATAACTTGAAGGCGAACACAAGAACGATCTCACAAAATATTCCTACTGAACACACTGAATACGTCCGCTGCCTTACGATACAAGCCAACGTATATGTTGAAAATAAGGGACTGGTTTTTGAACACTTTCTTTAACGGTATTGTCCCAAAGAGTGCGCAAAAAGTCCTTTTAAATAGCACACATTCTCATCTACTAAATTTTCTCATTTCTCCTTGATCTGTTTGGTTTGGTGAAAGAAAACAAGCTCATAGGCGCATTAAAACTGGAAGCCGGAATTCCTGTGAATCGACTCACCGCTGATTTACAGGGTGAGATAAACTGTTTCACAATACTTTGTAGCCGATTTTAGACTTGCTCGACCCTACACGAAAAAGAACTAGACTGGTTCGGTACGATGGAGGTTGTAACTCGGGTTACAGCAATGAGCTACTCTCGTTGTTGACAGTCTACTTCTTTGACCCCTTTACTATACAATGCATGTTTAAAGATGACGCACACTTCAATCTTGACAACTGTCACAATTAACTCTGGAACACTGACTTCTCTTTAACCACTTATTTGTGCTACAATTAACTCTTTCGAAATTTCAACAGTGAGCCGTCTCAATTTTTTACTACCACAGCAAGGCTTATCTGCGGCTTACCGATGTAACAAAGAATCGTCAAACTCAGGGACTGGGGTCCAGGATAAATTTGGTAAATAAGTACTAGATGGTCCAGTTTGTGAACAGGCGCATATACCTGACGTGCCATGTACTCTCCACACCACTGATGCTACCTCCTATTCATTAAGCAAGTGTCAATCCTATTCTGCCCTGCTGAGGATAGTTTCCTTAAACCTTCAGAAGGGAGAGTGTTTTGCCGAAAAGTCAATCGTTAAATTGTTGTCCACGCAATTTTTCTTTCCCAAACCTTAGTGATGGCAGTTGGTAAAATAATTGATAGAGCGCCTTCGGAGGCTTGTATGAGATATCCATCATGGTTGGTCAGAAGATCGGAAAACAAAATATTTAGCTTCTAACTTTCTCACTACGCCAGACTAGGCTTAATTTTTATTTATGGTTCAGTTTACACAAATGTAGCGACCGGAAAAATCCTAAATCCGTTTTTACCAAACAATGACCTTCAGTCATAGTGTTTTGCCATTCGCTTTGCCCACCAAATCGCTGTGAGCAGTAGCGTATGTGACGCCTCGGCATCCATCGATCCACGGAGGATCCTATTGGCCTATCAGGAACTAGCCAATCAAGATATTGCTCGCATCTGAGCGTGGGTGTCAGATTGAGACAGTGGCTTACGGCTTCATTTTTTGACATTCTACGCTTGGTTGTCCGGTCGAGCTGCAACTGTGTTGGCCGAAGTTTTGAGTCTGTTTTGTGATGCAATCCACCCACATCCAGTTCAAGGTAAAGAGAAGGTAACCATAAACCTGGGCAGTGCACATTCACGTTGAGTAAGCAACCGAAAGTATTTGAAACGTGGAATGCATGTGAACACAGAAACAAGCGAGCCAGACTCCCGCAGTCGTAGAGGTCCAGGCATTTATCGACATTCACATCTGGAACAGCAAACCAGTCAGCAACAGGCAGTTGATCATCTGAACCACGCTATAAAACGGGTAACCCATTTCAAACCCTCACTCACACCTGGCCTCGGAACTCGGCGCGTGGTACAATCGAATGTTGGTGAGTACTTTACAGTTCTGTTCGACCAAGAGTTGCGTTTCAGTTTCTAACTGGCCGTACTCGTGTACTGTTCTATATCCGATGAACTCAACCAATTTTTTGGCCAATCAACCTGCGCTTTTACTCATCAGTTACAACATAGGCTAGCTGTGTTGCTCTTTGTCTTAAGGACTGTTTCTAACGAAGCATTGAAATACGTCTCGCTGAATTTTGCATTGTTTACTTAAATTAATACGGTAAATTGACTTGCTGAGTCCCCAAAATTTACACCAGGAAACTATGGTTTTACTTTCCCTTCCAAAGCTCTAACCGTTTGTCACTTTCCACCTACTAGAGATCTTCAGAGTAGACACGTCTATCGTAAGTTTTCCTTACCTATTGGTGTCACTGTTCACAATCAGCCGGACGAACCCTGCCAAACTGTACTTGATCGATCAAGCCGTTTTCCCATGATCACTTGTGTTTTACATGGAACCCGTATGAATCTTTTTACATTTTGTGTATTAATATCACACTCACATATGTGTACCTTATTCGGTCAAACTGAAAATTAACAGCGGGTTGAGAGGTTCTTTCAAATAATTTGTTTCGTAACTCAGTGCCACTACAACGGCTTCAGTAAGACATAATGAGGCAAGATGCAAAACTCAAAAACGTATTGTTAAAATGAGACGTTACGTGGAATCTATATTATCCGGAATTTTTTGGACGATTACGTGACACGATCAGAGCCAGCCGTTTATGTTGGATTGTAGCAATAATGGTTATCTCTTTTATCATGAGGGCTGTGGAGATTTGATAATCTGTATGTTACAGTACTATGGTTTCAACAGAAATCTCCAGCAGAGCCGAGCTGTGCAAGGTTTTAAGTGCCGTTTACTTAAATTTTGAAGATGTATTTTTTTAAACACCAACAGTATTCTTCAGGGTTAAATTTTCAACTTTTTCTTATGATGAAATTCTTGGTTGCTTTTGTATTATATTACACTGACCCTGTGGGTCCTCCGCGGTAGGCTGTGATAGGTTGGCTAAATCAGAATAGGCATTAGACGTCACCGTAATTGACTAAATGAACCTGTCATTACGAGACACCTACGATTCTGTTTGGGACTAGCAGCGTGGTTAACGCTCTGTGTTAAGACTCCAATTGATTCCTGTTCCGGACCTTTGTATCTTTGATAGCATAAATTTGCTGTTTAACAGTAGCGTGTTCAAGCATGTGTTTTTGTGACAATTTTCCGCACCGGATTAAACGAACAATTCTGCACGAGGTAAACAGATTGTTCGCGGAAGACCGAGCTACTTCAGTCGCTCGATCAAAACTGTTGATCAGCCAAGTGACTAATCGAAATGTCATTCAGACACGGCGTCCGATTTCTTCTGTTGGGCACCTCAGTAAAGCAAATTGTCTGAATGTGTCACAGGTTAAAACAACCAAACAACGAGCAGAGCCGCTTGTCTACAAAGTGCCCCATGAAGCTCAATTAAGTTAGAATCGCCCGGCATCCTCGGTGCTGTTTTTGTTTTCCTTCTAATTTTTAGCACCCATGAAAGTAATTGATGCAAAAGACAATTTTCTTGTGGTTCTGAAATCAAAGGAGTTGTAGCAGCTATTACGTAAAAGCTGCTAGCTCTTCGTTGCTTATTATCTACGTAACGCCTAGATTGTCACGATAGAAAGGTGCTTTGGACTTTTACCTTCAACTATACTTTTAGGATAGTCTCTTTCGAAAAGAAGCAGTGGACCGAAGTTTCCCCTACATTTAAAGCTCATTAGTAGCTCGCATTTTTTTACCGGCCGAAAGGTGAGGCAAACGTACAACCACCATTTTACTGGCCCCACATTGGGGCACGATCGGACGCTCAGACATAACGGCTAGTTTGTAATACCCAATCGTTTCTGAATAGCACCTCAGTTCGGTCCTCTTAAGTCAACTCTATAACCTGGAGATCGGTTCCTAGAAAATTCAGTGTGTCACTGTGCATACTTACGTTCTAGAATTAACATTTTGACCTACCATGGTGTAAATAACCGTTCGGTGACGACAACAACACCCGATTATTAATCGTGCGGTAGCAGGCTTGAGCCAGGTTAGCACGACTGCTATGTGGAGCTTGTGAGTCCGATAATACCAAGCCTAGGTGTATTATATTCAGTTGCCCGGCAGCAAGCGCCTTTTGGTCTTAAAGCTGAAAACATAGCTGTAACTGAGCATCATAGATAACTCTTCCGTTGCGGTACGATGACAGACAATATAAGATGCAAAATAAGAAACGTATTGTCGTTGTTGTTGGTGAGCATAACGCTTCAGGTTCTACCACTAGCCAAAAATGAGGTTGTCAAATTCACCAGTCTATAGCTGTGTTATGTGGCTCACAGGACAAGGAGTGACGAATAGGGCCAAAACAATGGTCGTTAATCTCCTGATCGATTCGTGCGTCATTTGGATCAGATTATCCCCAACATCCATGTATTACATATTAACATTCGAATTCCTCCAAGATTCAATGAGACTACCCGTATGATACCGTTTTACGGAACTAGTGGTTACCAGTTGTGAGTCTGTTACATCCTACTTGTAAAATCGTTTGATGTTGACGACTGCTTACTAGTGTGCGAGTCTCATTCTCTTACACTTGGTCATCTCCAATTTACATCTATTTACCCAAAGCTTGAGGGCGTACCCGGTGACCTAAAGCCTCAGTTTTTGCGGTATTGGACCGCGCTCTGGGTTACAATGGTGGCTATGCCTGTTCGTTGTGCTAATTCAAATGGGCCTGAAAGTATCAAAATAACAGTGATGTCTTGATATCGGTTGGCTAACTAGCAGCAGAATATACGGAACTTTAAACACGCTCAAATACAGTCACCGTGTACGTATAAGGTGATGGAATTGTTTGTCTCGAATATTCACTTACTTAATGATATTCAATATAATATGTTTGCTGAGGTCCCCACTTAGGGCATAATCCGTCCCATAGTTGAACTTGTTTTACTGGCTCAGATCCTTAATATATTTTTTTCCGGCTAGACTGATAGAGGAATCCGACTGATAATCCTTCTCCATTAATCCTCACTTCCCATTTTTATCCTCGTGGTTTCAACTGGTTATCTCGTACACACGCGTTGTCTACAAGTTTAATCTACTGATAAATGTCTGCCTGTCTCTAATTTAGATGCAAGTAACTGAGCATGTGTTATGAAGCGAGGAGTTCTAATGATGAACCTGGTAGCTTGTCTGTCGCGCTTGCAACCTGGTGGACGCTTTAGTTAAGCCATTATATTACTACGCAAACACAACTAATCTAACATGACCTTAGGGTTAAGAAATTGTTCTTGTTAATTGCTTCTATGTTTCATGACTTTACGTACTGAAAATTTCCCCTTTAACTTAAAGATTCCATCTTTGAAAACAAAATCTTTGCGACATATGAGACTGGAAGGGCTATCATCACGTCACATTATTTTGCTGATAAAACTGAATCCAATCAAGTTAGTTGGTTACTCTCCGGATTACCGATGACTTGGACTTCAACACTTAGCACTTATCATACCGATAGTGGTTGAGATCTCCCGATCACATTTTTCAAAGTCGGTTTATCTGATTTCGCAACTGCTCGTTTATCTCAACCCCGCTTTGTCGGGTAACCGCTTCAGCGTGTTCATAACTCTTTTCTGAATGCGGGCTGAACAATGGACCTGCGGGTCATATTTTTTGCTTCGGAAAAACAACGGCACCAGCAAAGTTCATACAGTTACGCACAGTGTCATATTTCGTTTGTGATTTTAATCGAAAAACAAATGTTCGTCTCAAAACACTGGGTTTTCTTTATTGACTTCATCAGTGCAGAAAGATGATATGTTGCCATGTGTTGACATTATTTTACTCTCATTAATCGCAGACGTAAAACATGCGTTATATATAACTGTCAAATAGAGATAGACAGGGTATTAACACGTATACAACCACACCACGTATTGTGTCACCACCACCACGGCAACCCCATGGGTCCCTTCAGCCACTTCTGTGCACACAGTGCCGGTTGGTGTGTTTTAATCCACGTAGTTCCGCCAAAGGCCATTAGCTTCGGGTTCTGATGGCGTAACAATATCTTGAATTACTGATGAGTTTGCAGGGGATTTTGATTTTCATATAGACTGAACATCAACCACAACTGATCGCAGCTGTCGCATTACCATAGACTAGTTTAGTGCTTCTTTTCGAAAGGGGCCGACTGGAAAGTCTATGGGAATGCGACAGCTGCGATCAATTGTGGGTGATGTCCAATCTATGTGAATATCCTGAGTGATTTAATTGGGTCGACCTGGTGACCTGTTATCATAAGGTAATTGGCAATCGATGATGCGGGACTTCAAGTAACGGATTCACCTGTTTCAGATTGTTGTGTCATGAGTTGTCTCAACCTGTTCGGAACGTGTTCTGCCAATCGCTCAAATAGCTGTTGGTCTGTTCTGTCTATGTGAACGTCACTGCGGCTGCAAGTAAACTTATAGACAACGTGAGAGAAAACAGTCGAACATACTGCATTCACGATTGTGTAGAATGGGTTTTTTGGTTATTTGAACTAAGCATACCTGGGCAGTCGCATACGTACGGGATAAGGCACATTGCAATTTGTGCTTGATGTCTTTTTGCCGGATGATCGCCTTTGAATTCCAAAAATAAGAATACATCTTGTTTTTGAGCTGTTTGCTCTGGCTCATTGCATTTGTTCATCATAGTGTTAATGTCTATGAACTCTTCAGGATATCCGTCTGCCAGCAACGTTTTTCTCTGCATTTCTTGTTCCATTTGCAGCTTATCGGGGGTGGAGTTTTGATCAAACCCTGCTTGTATGTTATCGAGGTAAAGCTGGTGAATTGAAGATATTGTCCACCCCATATTGCTTTACGATGAATCGATCGCCGTAATGTTCCACCCCCACGCTTAGTGATGAGTACATCTAAGAAATCTAAACTACCGTTTGATTCCTCTTCTCGGGACAAGGATAGGTACCGGTGAATAGATTTAAGAAGATTAAAACATAAATCAAAGTGATCAGCATCTGTAAAAATTAAAATATCATGAACATACCATTTGTACAATAAGACTATGGTAATATTATCTGGGACTTGCTGTTCAATCATTTCCAAGAAGATGTTGGTCAATGGTGGGCCCAACGGACTACCTATGGCCACTCCAATTGTCTTAAATAAAGCCCTTCAAAATTGAACCTGATATTTTCTTCACACAGTAAAATGAGATCTTTAGGATATTTAAGTGGAATACCTATATCACAATTTTAGCTTGAAATAAAATCACATAAAAACTCAACTTCCTCACAAAGAGGGATGTTAGTAAACAGGGAATCAACGTCAGTCGAATACATTGCTTGTGAACTTACCGATATATATTCTGTCTTTGTCAGTTCAAAAAATCTTTCAGACAATGGGGATTAACAATCTGCGAATCTCAACCAGCAATCGAGCAACTTTGTGATGTGTTGAATTGTTCATACACAGAACTGTTCGCAGGGGTGTTCCATCCTTGTGTATTCTTGATGTACCTCTCAAATGTGGTGTTTCTGTCTCGATTGATCTTATATACCCATACTTATTTTCAGATTGTATATGATTGTATGCGTGTTCATACCCTCTCTATCTCTATTTGACTGTTATACACAACTTGCATGTTTTACGTTTGCGACCGATAAAAGTAAATGAACTTTTAACATATCGCAACATGTGTTCTTTCTACACTGATGAAACGTTCGTTTATTTTGATGAGTTCGGATTATAGGATAGCCTTGGTTAGGATATGGGTTTTGAAGCTGCCAGAATACACACTGCTTTAATTTCCTGTTTCCGTGAGTGAGCATTAAAAAATCTCTCCAGTATCCTTCATTTATTCATTATGGTCATAGCTAATGTTAGTTACACATGAGGTAGACCATGTTCCTCCTGTAAAGTCGAACGACACTTGTTCAATGCAAATAACAACGTCAGTTAAAATAGTTTGCTTTTTCTTCACCGACCTGATAATCGGATATATGTATGCTTTCTAACAAATAGACGTATTTCGATGAAGAATAGTAAGTACGATTCGCGGGTTTGAATTCTCGTGACAACTACTTATGTTTGTGTTGCTTTCAACATCAGTTTCTTCGACATTACACGTTATTGTTTGTTTCGCAATCTATAGACGAAACTTCTGCTAAAGTTAGAAGTGATACGTCCAATCGCTGAGCTATATTGCTGGTCTGACTATCCCTATACATGTTTTCTTTCAAGGCTTTCCTCTAAACTCCGATAAGGGTATATTTACTACTGCCTGTTTTTTGTGGTTTATGACTTATTACGACTGTTCCTCACATCTAGGTCTGGACACCCGTATTAGATTTGACATGGAACCTAAAGCTGGTGACGAAGCATTTCGTGAATGGCATGAGGCTATACGTTTAATGGCTCGTCTGGGTGATGGTCTGCCCAGCTTTGTGCGTCGCCGAGTTTGGTCGGCTCTTGCCGACCGCCAGCTGAGTAAACAGCACGTGGACTGGACATATGTGGTCAGCCTGGCATTCACAGAGGGTGCGCATGCAGGAGATGAAAGTTTGGGTTGTCAGATTGTGAAGGACCTACATCGAACAGGGTGTGAACAATTCGGTTCAGAGAAAGATAAGGCAGCGTTGCAGCAGGTCTTACTAGCCTATGCCCGTTGGAATAAGCGAGTGGGCTATTGTCAGGGGTTCAATGTGATCGCTGCAACCATTCTGGATGTTACCAACAGAGACGAAAAAGAAGCCTTCAAAGTGAGTTCATCGATATAACCGGCTCACCTGATTCTTTTGTTCGCAATTTTTTATGTCATATCACGAACTTGAGATAGCTAGACCATTACAACGCCCATTCACATGTCAAATAGATTGCAATTGTTTCAAATTATTCAGTAACTGGACTGAAACAAACATTCTTTTTGTTATGATCAAGGTAATTCTTCTCCAGTTTATTGACCCTCCGAAAATCGCTTGTGGCAGTGAGATAAAAAAACGATAAGATTCGCACATAATAACGGTACACTGGTACAGTAATACCCACTTGAATACACTTCGGATGAATAACCTGTATGGATATATTGTCCATTTCGTGTCGGTGATTTTAAACAGTTCGATCGAATGTCTTGACGAAATATTTTAACCCTCAAATAATTGCTCATAAAATATAGTCTACGGTACACACGACAAGATACCAAAAAGTACGATAACAACATTCTACCAGCGATGCCGCACCAACCCTAAGATTTTACCTAGAAACACTAACAAATTATCACACCTTTTGCTTATACCCATGACCTTCATCACCAATAACCAAAGACGAGAAAAGATGTCCGGTTAAACATCTTATTATACTTTTTATGAACGGTATAGGGTACGGTAAATCTTGCTACCGATTATTGTCCTCAAAGTTGGATTTACTCCATTCCTTGCAGTCTACAGAACAAACAGACCAAAGATAAGAGCAACGAGTGCTGTACCTTTTGTTCTACTCGATAAGCATATGACCACACATTACGAAAGTGATATGGCATAGTCGTCGATTACAGCTCGATTGCCTTAACCGGGGTTGTCTACAGATTTGGACAGGTTGAAAACGCTCAGCTCGCATATGAATTTGTATATTACTTGGTAGCAGATGCTTTACTATGTGAAAGCTGAGAGCCTAACTTCTTGTATATTGTGTGCTAGCTTGGCATCTGCTGTTTACAGAGTTGATGTGATGGTATATCTACTTGTTTGTGTTCAATTTTACCGTGAATTTTGTTTTATTCACCTTTTATCAGTTCGACAGCCCATTATCAATTTCTGTTAGTATGAAAATGACAAGTCAGGCTTAGGCATCTGGAAAACGGGTTATGTGGTTTTTTGACCAACTACTGGAAAGAACTCCAATTCCAAAATGAAACAGTTGGTGTCATGTTTCGATTATGGTCTCGTGCCTGAAAATGGCGGTATTAGGTTTTGCCGTGGCCTTCAACTGTAAACCAAACACTGTTGGTCTCTCACCTAAGCAACTAGAT
Source organism: Paragonimus heterotremus (assembly GCA_013368495.1). Taxonomy (NCBI): domain Eukaryota; kingdom Metazoa; phylum Platyhelminthes; class Trematoda; order Plagiorchiida; family Troglotrematidae; genus Paragonimus; species Paragonimus heterotremus. Next base: position 70,808 of record LUCH01000454.1, read on the forward strand.
ACCGTAAAACTAATGGATAGACCGGTGCTCCGTTTGGTGGTTCAGGAGTAAAGGAGAGTATGGATTTATCGTCAGACAGTCAGGAAACCGCTAAACCAGCTACTAACAGTGTGTCCGTGGTTGAAACGTCGCAGATCATTCAAAAGCTGCCAGAAATGACACAGACATTCAGTATCAGGTGATACGACAATGGAGCTACCGACGAGATTCCCATGTAGCTAATTCATCATGTTTTAGCGACGGATATTTTTATCTCCGAAGGTGTTCGAGAAATCGTTTCACTAAAATCTGACTACAGTCTAGCCGCCTGTAAGCAACTGCCTGTACAGTCAGTTTAGCTAGATTGTAAACTTATAAATTATTTATCATTTCTGTTAATCTTAAATATGTGTTTTGAAAGCTTTCCGGTTCATGGAAACTATTTGCCTTTTTGCTCCCTTTACAGATCATGGTTTACTTGATTGATTATGTACTGCCAGAATCGTATTTCGCGCAAAATTTGCAAGCTCTCTCCGTAGATATTGCCGTGTTTCGACACTTGCTTCAGATTAGACTACCTCGTCTGGCCGCTCATTTGGACCGACTACAGTACAAAGCTGGTGAGTTGGCAGTGGTAGACAAATTGGTAGACAGGTAACGTAAATGGTATGATATGGTAAGAAGTTCACAAGTGAGCTGAAACGTTTTGCACATGTGTTTTACATACATACAATTCACTCAAATTTACTTCACTCATGAATCACAGGTTTTATTATGAAAATGGACCCGTGCAATTTTTGAAACATCCTGACAACATTGGTCAAGCTTTTAACCTTCTCGGTGTTGGGTAGATTTCATTCTCCAGCCTCGTCTCCCGATCGCCTTTATGAGCTGTTCGGTTTTTACTTTCACCACAACGGACACCTGCAAGTGGTTTCGGATCAATCCCAACATTACTAGGTGATTCAAATGGTGATGTTGAGGCCACTGTGATGAACGATAGCAGTGGGTCGGTTAAGTTAATTGTAAGAATGTATGAAACAGTACAATCCACAGGCAGTTGTGGAACCACTTGGGACATATGATGAACGAAATCCACCACTACAGTTAATTAGCTAAGTCGATGATAGTTGTAGGTATTTCAGGAGGCCTGTTCAGCAGAACACAGGGGTTGTTGCCAAAAATGGTGGACCATCCAAACACAAAATTATCTGACGTCGAATGGGCCACTAGCCATTTTGCTGACAAAATAGGTGGTTTCTTGGGATTCAGTTTATCTTCAAATGTGCATATCCAACACTATGCATAGTTCAAGTATATTTATATTGCCGCAGAGCCTATATATAATGGGCTATCTCTCACTAACCCATGGGATGAAATTCCTTGGATGTATCCCACTGACCTATCTACAATTGACTTGCACCCGACAAACTCCGGTTCTGGAAGTAGGGATGAAGCGTTGATGTTTCACTTCACGTTCATAAACCCGTTTGTTCTTTAGTTTGATCATACTATAATAGCGACGATCACCCCTAATTAGTGAGAGGCGCATTTTGGTCTCTGTCGTATCCTTCGGTCTACCTTTGACCCTTGTTTTATGCTGTATAGTATCAGCTCCAGTGTTTTTGGTTCGCCCCATGCAGCAGCTTGTTTATTTACAAAACCATTCCCCACGGTAGTTACTAGTAAGAAGTTTCACGGGGGACGCGCGGCAATTGAGGGCCAACCTCTATTCTTTACAGCATCCGTTATTCTAATGCACAAATCCTCCTCAGCGGTCGATATGCTGGCATTTCCGTTGTGATTTCCCACCTTGTTTCTTCCCTGTTCTCATCAGTCAAAACGTGTAATGACAGTGTCACTTCGGTTTACTTCGAGCGCCGCCGAAACAAATATGACCGTACCAACTCCTGGGCTAAACACTGAGGATACTGAACGTTGGGTTATGGGTATGATTCGACTGTAGTTCAGTGCAAACGATGTACGATCTTGGCTTAGTTCCCACTTAAGCCGAACGGTACGTGACTCTCATCACTACCATTGAGTTGTCTTTGGAAGTCGCAGCCAAGTTAATACATATTTTAAAAAGATCAGAAATGTAACAACAACCATAACGCGGGATCATCTGCGTCTGTGGTCACGTCAGTAACAGAGACAGTCGCATAGCATGTTCATTACTCATAAGCGAAAATGGCTGGACGTTTGTATATGATAACTCAGTCGTACTCTAGGTGAAGTCACTGATGCAGTGGTCAACACGGTCTCCTCATGAAGGCTTTGCCAATGTTCTAATCCCGGCCGTAGAAGGAATATGCACTACCAATAAGCTCTTACAAGGGTGAAACTTGAGTCCAGTGCTTCTTTGCAAAATAATCTGGCTAGAAAGGTCAATCTGAATGCGAAGGCTGCAGGCAGATGTGAGCGATATTCAACTTGAAATCAATGAGATTACTCATCAGTAATGTAATTAGCGAACAAGCGGAGGTTGTGTTCTAAAGAGCTATCGACCTGCCAACCATGATTTCCGATTTTCTTTTTAGTTTGGCTTCAGTATCAAAGCAGAGATCTGTTGAATGGCGACCAATGATGGCTATGTAATGAGAACAAATTGAACCGATAACAGAGTAATTTACTGCATGCCAGCTATTTTTGTAATGTGCCATACTGTGGATTATCACATACAGAATAGATATTGATAAAGTATTGGCTACCCTCAAATTACTCATTTCCGTTGAATGTTTTTTCATGTTTGGTTTCATCCGCTAAAAAAAGATCAACCGTAATTTTCGTAGATTAGGAAGTTGTAGGGACGAAGAAGTGCAACTTCCGAGAGACTGAAAGGTTTGAAAAACTGAAAAGTGTCCCTTAGGTTTGTAAATATTTATGAGCCATGGAATGATATGATGCGAATAACTCGTTCGATCTTTATTCGTATATCTCCATAGACTGTTTTAAACGTACTTTCTGATTAGACTTTCAGACGGAATTCAGTAGTTTGAAGGTCAAAATATCAGGTATATAGAGAATCGAACCAAAGTTCGCAGTGGCCTAGTTAATAAATTAGCTTTTTTTATGGAACAAGTCTAGTGAAATGTGAAAATTGTGATGTTCTGAAAATACGGCTTTTCAGAGTTCACCATTATCTATTCCAAAGTGACTGTATGGAATTCAACGATTTTTATGCAAATTAAACATACGAAGCTGAACGAATACTCCACCGGCACCACGTTGGAAAAACGGATGCAGTGAATTTTGAGAGATAGCCTAACAGATACTACTTTTCTCTCGGAGGCAGGCGCCTGCTGGACTTGGGTTTGGCGTCTAAGTGTGAGAAGTTGATTACAAGAGGAGGCCAGTTTTAATTCAGGGATGCAGATAACTCGTTCTACCACTTATCTACTAGGCAGTAGGTAATACTGATGGCAATGTCTCTGCAGTTTTATCGCCAGGGAACTGTTCACATATGCACCAAGTGTTAGAAGCAGGTACCTTTAAACTAGGGAGGGAAAAGAGATAAGCAAAAATTGTAGGAGACCGAATGCGCTGATACCGATGGGAGTTCAGTTGTAGTTTGACTGATAGAAGGCGTCAGGTTCCGGAAAATTCAGTTAACTGAGCCTCACTAGAGCCAAAGATACTACGTGAAAGGACGCGGAAGAAAACGACTGTTGTGTACAAGTTTTTATGACGTTTTGAAGAAAGGATCAAATTTGTAAACTATACCGAACTCTAGACCTGTGTAAATTAGATTTATTACAACAATATTTTTCTTCTGGTTCTGTTCAACTTTGTATTACCTGACGTGTTTCCTGTTTTAACAAAAGGCTTCGTCTATTAACCGTTGTGTAATGTATGTATAGAGGTACAAAACGTGAACTTTGTGTGGCCGACTCTTTTATATATATATATATATATATATATATATATATATATATATGGTTTTGGATTACATCGGGAAAATTAGTTGGGATTTCTAAATGAAACCTTTGAAGTTTGGTGAACGTCTGTGCATTATGAAATGACTTTAGCATTCCTATCATGTCATTCAGTTGTTCGAATAGACCGGTTAATTTGGTAAACTATATACTTCATCTATATTCAGCTCATATTATTCACTTACTGAAGCTGTACATAGTAGCTGCGGATGTTAACTGACTGGTAATTGGCATGTTTTGACCAATTCCTGTCAAGCTGTGTGCAAGTCTACGTATGGACCCTATATTACTCCTGGATCTATAAGGTAACATTGTTAGGTTTCATGTCTCTACATATAGTACATTTTAAATCTGTTTATTCTGCATAGTGCTTCTGGTTACCAAACGTTTTGTTTTACAGCTTTAGAAATCAATGATAGACTCGGGCGTCCTTCCATAGACGCGTCCGAGTTTTTTGCGGGTCGTGCACAAGGTCTGTATGAACCCCCGCTCATGAATGTATACGCTATTCAATGGTTTCTCACACTGTTCACTACATGTCTGGCCCCGGATGCAATTCTACGCATTTGGGATAGTATTTTGTTGGAGGGTTCCGAAGTTGTGCTACGTACAGCTGTTGTAATCATGGAATTTTTGGCCAGGTGAGTTTCAGCTGAAGGTTGCAGATGCTTCGTTCTAACTCAGTAGCTCGTTTCCATACTTGGCTGATTTTTTGACGGATTAATTAATTACTGCGATCGCTTGTGCGTGTCTTGAATATCTTACGACCATAATCACAGTTTTATTCTTTTCAGATGAACTAACTCTGGAAAATTTCAATTGCTTAAATTGTTCGTATACATTTGCCTTTGTTAAACATTTTAGGTAATCGACCTTCTAGCATACGAGTCACTTATGAAAATTCATGGTACATACCCACATGATGTTGCCCTAGTAAACCATCGTTTTTATGTGATATGTACCAACTAATTTACGTAACCACTGGTTTATTAACTGGCAACTACTTGCTAACTCCAAATTAGTGAAGGAACGTATGCTGTAAGTGTGGTATGATATAGTGTAATATTAGTAAAGCTAAAAGAAGTAGAAAAGGATCATCTCATTTATTCTGGTCGTGTTCCGCTTTGGATGCTTCCTGCATATTCATGTATAGGTCCCTTCACAGTTCTTCTCGAAGACGGTCCATTTTAGAGAACAGCAGTGGATTCGGATATGTAAACCACGTGCACAAGCGAGGGCTCTTATCACCATTCTCACTTAAGCTACTTGCAAAGTGTCTAATCAAGGTAAACGATAAGTGACGTCTAAATTAAATTCTGTGTACATTCTGTTCACTTGAACCGTTTTTATCATTCTCGGAATTGACATCCAACAGGACTTTATTTGAATAGGTTTACGACTTCATTCGTCTGCGTCTTGGGATATTCTCCTCTAAATTGTTTACTTCCCAATGGAAGTGTGTCAAAGCAGTAGCATTTCAAAGCAGTATTCAAGTACCTTGTTTCCAAACTTTTCCCTCGACGTTAACTGATTGTACACAAATACAGCTTATAACGCTACGAGACCTGATGTGTAGTGAGAGAGTTTGGATTTTTATACATTGAAGGTCACTGGCAACTGATCACAGCTTTCGCATTCTTAAAGAATTTTCACTCCCTCTCTTTTGAAGGGGGCCGATTGGAAGGTATATGTGAACGCGACAACTACGAGAAGTATTCATCTTAGGATGACTTTGGTCGGATATGAATTATCTCAGATTGTAGACTTGCCACGAAGATGAATTATTTATGGGAAGGACTGTTTTCCAGTTTGTTGTTTCCTGATTGAACTTGTAAGAACAAGCTGGGCGGTCACCGCATATGGATTGATTCAAAAGGGTGATTTACCCGCTAAAACGCGATGGAATACAAACAATGCTGTTCTTTTGCTTGCTGACAGTCATCCCGATTCACAATGTTTTTCACTGAGGTGGACGTCCTTTTCGACATTTACTGCTCAAAGTTAGCTTACGTGTCTTTCGTTCTTTGTACAAAAGTAATGCGTAGAATTGTTCAATCATTCATTTAATCAAAATCTTCCGTTGCCTACGTCAATAAACACGGTGATTTGGCTGAGTTGTTGCTTCTTTGGTAAACCGCAGTACACGCGACCTTGATTTTCCAGTTGGAAATCATTTCGATTAAGTTGCTCATACCAGTTATCATAATACCAAAAACATTAAACTTTAGGGAAAAATGGGTGACGTGACTTACGTCATGCCCTGGGTATCCAACCGGTGGTCTCGGGTTTATATCCGATCATAACCTAGACAATCATAAAATGTCATCCTATGTATCAGAGCTCCGAGACTACCCCCAGCCTTCACATTTGAGACCTGCTGATCACATTTTTGCATACCCTCATAGGCGGCAGATTGGCACACAATAAGTCATGCATACGCCATTCTCTTGAGTAATGCAGGTGACTGATGATCATGGTCCTCCTAAATCCATTCAGTCGGATGAGTTGTTCATCCAAAATGCACGAACTTGATGAAGCCGATTATCAGAAGAAGGCGACGGGTTAGCGATGACCTGCTTTTAACCTCATTGGTTTGCATGTCAAATATGCGCAGTTTCTTTCAAACCTTTCCATAAACCTCTGGGATACCAGAAATTAACCTTGTATCTTTTTTCTTACAGTCGGCTTCTGAAGTTAAAGTCAGCCGACCAGTTTTACAGCACAATGAGTGAGTTGTTGACGGAGTTCCAAGAGGGTCACATCGTCAGTACGAGAGAACTGTTGTTTGAAATCTACCAATTAGCTCCGTTCCCCTATCCGAATTTGAAAGAACTGCGTGAGAAATTCATGTATAACGTTGCGCCCTTGGTTAGCGCTTCTCTGCCAAAAATGAGCACGTCATCTCGACTTTCTTGTGAATCGGTCACAAACAGCCGATTTCGTTTGATTCCTCGATTCAAATTCAAGCAGAAGGAAACCTCAACTGAGGCTGCACAGGTGGCCGTCGCCAGCAGCATTGAGGCTGGGTAAGTAGTGTACATTTTTGTCCAAAGAATTTCATCCAACGTTTATTTACTCACATTATGTCAGAACCCGCGTTTTTATGTTTACTAATTAACTCCGTCAAGGATCATTACACAAGTTTCGTTTTTGCTTTACTTGAGTTACCGTTTGGATGACGCTATCTGGGATATTATCGAAAGTGCACCCCATTTCTGGTAGGTCGTAGGGTATTTTGGTTAGTATAAGTTGAACATCAATCACAACTGATTGCAGCTGTCACATTCCCAAACACTTTTCGATTGGCTTGTTTTGAGAAAAATCAGTAGACTCGAGTTTCACTTTTGATAGAGTTCACTACTAGTACGCAACGTTGCCATGGTAGGGATTAGAACTTCATTTTAATTGTTTCATATTGATTTTGATCTTTGGTTAGACCATGTATTGTAGTCAGCTTGTCCGAGCATATTTCCTGTCCTTATTCCTATTTCTCACTTTGATAATCCATCAGTAATTTTTAAGTTGGTATGTAGTACGAATGACACAGACTGAATACCACTAGCCCTTGTTTGTAGGTCGTGAATTCAGATAAAGCTTTCCGGCTAGTTCTAAACAAAGTTAAACACTAGACTGAGGTTTTGTTGTTGTTACAACTCACCGGGGATGTAAAACATTGCCTCTACCAAGAGTCGAAGTCCATTTTACGTGTTTGTGAAGCGACTGTGTTGACCTCTCGTCCATTGACATCTCACATTTAATACTGCAACTCACCCACCTAAACACTATCCTAAACCAGGAAGGCCGTCTGAAAAGTCTATCTGAACAAGTTGCGCCCAGATATGAGTGGTGTTTAGCTTATATATCTCAACCTTATAGGTTACTAGATGAGCACACATAAGATGATTTTGAATGCATTCTGTGCATACAGTGAACCCATACGAATTGCCGTTAGTTAACTCTATTCTAAATTTGGACAATCCAGCAGAAACATAAGTTAAGTTTTTTAAGGTTCTATATACGTAGGAGTCGTCTTTTTATTGAAAATATGCACAAACACTGGCTCCCAAGGTGTCACTGGACTGTTCATGAATCAAAGACAAACAGACTGAATGATGACGATGAAGAGTTTTGCCTACATTTTAAATGTGTTGACGAGGACAGTACCCATCACAGTGAACACTGCAATTGGCCCTGTATATTAGACTTCCACTTCTATTCTAGATCACCGCGGAGATGCACACATTTGCTTTCGTTCAAATACAGAATCTGCCCACTCGATACACTAAGATCCCGGGGTTATCTCACGGCAGACTTACTTAGCACTGACCATACCGAACACAATAACAAAAAGAGTGATCTTCTACAGTCATTTGAAAATGGTTCGGCATTACCATATATCAAACGCTTAACCTTGGGCTTCCAGTCCGGTTGTTCCGACTGTCTCTGTACTCGCCCAGAGAGAGTGCAAATACCACCAATTGCACACTTGACCCGGTATTTTTTGTTTGTTGTATACTTCGTAGTTTAGCTGGTAGGCTGCTTGCTGTGTTTGGACATGCTTTTTTTGTCGTTGGTTCGAATTTAGCCGAACCTCAAATTTTCCCAAAATGGCCTCTTCTAAATTGTCAACTGTACCACGCCACTTATAAGTAATACTATGTAATAGCCCAGACTTAACACCTCAAAAAATCAGCTATCAGTTTAGTCTACTCTGTTGTCGTTTAGGCTCTCATCTATTTAGTTCCTTAACACAACAGTCGTTGTACTGAATACAATCTGAAATCGAAATCTGTTTTATCACCTTTTATTTCCCGACAAAATTTTAACAGGATGTGAAATGTCGTTTTGCAACAAAGGTCCACAAGTTTGTATTTTCATTCCTTTTCCTAATATGTAACGTTTTGTCTCCGTTTTTTAACTCCGCAGAAAGAAACAATATGGCGAAAAAAGTAAGTTATCTTTTCTTCCGTTTGGGGTGGGGGAAGGAAATCTTCGCACTGCCTAGTCTACCCATCCGTGTTCCCTTGATTTTCAATAAATGTCCGACAGTTTGTTTCATATCTGTTTATCGTATTTCTTAAACTTAAGGGATATCCGCACCGACTGTAGTGTGAATGCGATCACAATTTCAGGGCCTGTGTTTAATATATTATTAACGACTGCTTGAGTTTCGTTGTCAGCTCCTAAAAATATTTATCTATTTTTTGAAATTTGGATCACATGGCGTGATAGAATTTCACAGTTGTTATTAGTTAGAGTGAAAGTGTTTGATCAATTCCACCACATCAAAATTGATCTTGATCGGTTGACCAACCTTCCAAACTTAAACATATCCTACCCCCATACACACGCTAATCTCTTCCCATTTCGTATCTCAGTTGATTGCTCCTGTCTTCTAAGTGACCATTCTCTAGTTCCGCTGTACCCGCTAAACACCTCCTTGTTGCTTGTGATTTGCTGTATGGTTTCTCGTCACTTCCATACTTGATGTCCGCTGCTGGTCCGAGCAGCACCTCCCATACACGTACGGTTTACTCTGTGTAGCATTGCATCAAAAATTCATTACCTGATTAGCACTATTGCGTATATAATGTCTTTCAAGCTTATCCTATGTCGAATCTCCAGCGCACATGGCCTAATGCGTCAAAGTCACTAACGACAGTTTGGCGTCAACATGGGGTCCCTCAGGCATGACACAATGGCCTGTCAGTGACTAAGTGTCGTACCTGGTCCACTTCTGCTTCAGACCTGATTTGTATAGCAGATTCCTTTACCATTTGTTCGTCAGAGCAAAAGGCAGATACGTGAGTGTAACCGGGTACTAAATGGAGACCTTTTGCTGTTCTTGTTGCGACGTCACACTGAAATGTGGGATATGCGCGCAACATGATCATGGTTACACGTACTGCGCTGTACTGTACATGAAGTGAGGTGTCACCAAGGCAGTTCATAGTCCAAAGTGACAGAGTTAACTGTGCGATTGAACATGTGCACATACGGGCGCCCCAGGGAGCAGTGGTATTTCAGTTTGGTAAGGGAATTAAGAAACACGAGGGCTATGTGCGCAGTGGCTTCAAATCAGTTCGATAGGAACTTATGTCAACTGCTTTGAAGGATCATAATGACCCGGTTTGGAGTTTGTCTTCAGTCCGCCAAGCACTGGGTGTGTGCTATTCATTTCGACTTTTCACTTTTTAATCACTAGCAGGTTTCTCAATCCAGTAGCTTGTCCGACTGCCATGTTTAAGTTTCAAACGTTGAGTTAAATTCTGCGTGTCCATCATTTAGTTGCCGTATCTGAATGCTTGAGCTGATGGGTGTCGCTAAAACAGTATTGGTTGCGCTTAATTCCTCGGGTTCGAGTCTACGACTGCATGCGATGAACTCAAGTACCATCAATCATAGAAGCGGAAACCAGTAGCTGTACCATTAATGTATCTAAAACAGCGGTTCCTTGAGACCGGCTGTTTGAGTGAAAAACAGTCAAACTGAACAGTTAGATTTTTGAGCTTTCAGAATTAGACAAACTGATAGAATGTCTGCTCTAAGTCTGTTCCTCCTTGAGCCCTGTACGCGTCTTCGACAGGAACAAGTCAGAAACCCACGATTAGAAACACAATGAACCGCATATTTTCATAATTGTTGAAAAATAGGTGGTTATTTGGGCCCAGCCACGTATTAATCCATCGACACTAATCAGTGCCTGAATGCACAAATCCTCAGAAATGTAATTCATGAACACCACTGAAGATACCTACTTTCTATCCACAAGATTCTCCACATCTACCGAACTGAAGGCGTATCCTGTGATGTCTGTCAGCGTCTGTATCTCACACGCAAATCAACCGACTATGTGACATTTTCTTTTGAGGAGGTGCTCTACGTATAGGTTTATTTCGCGCATTTCAGTGACGTGCTGTTTGATTTGTTCAGGTTTGGCTTACGTCTTCCATTTACTCAACCGTCTTAGCTTGGGTGAATTGGTTATGAATAGCAATTTGCAAACCGCATTACGTAACATTCAAAAGGACTGTTTTGTCTTCTCTAACAAACCGTTAAAACAAGTGTTCAAACTTGTACCTCTCATTTTCTATGGGTGTGCGACTTCGCCGTATATTACTGCGGTCACAATTTTCGTTTAATGACCTTGGGGGCTACTCCACGGGTCTACACCGACCGATCCACTCTTGGGAGACTGTTTAACCACGACATGACAGATTTTGTGCATTGGGCTGTACATTCTGAGTCAGACAAGAATGCTTGGGTTGACATATGCTTTCTTTATTATCTGTGGTTCTTTTTAAACCCGATAATCTTGATTTTCTTTACGCACGACATCAAGAATGTACAAGGCAATTTAATCGGTGAAGTTGTCCCCTACCAACGTAGATTGTCAAATTATTGCAGTGTGAATCACCGCACAGCCTCCTCTTTTAGAGCAACTGCGCGAAAACAAACATTGAACCACGTTGTTGTGATCTGTTACAGTAACCGGTAAATGGCTACTATCATGTCGTCATAAACCCAGTGCCACACTACACACGATGTTCCTTGAAATAAAAACTCTATATGCAGGCCTTGTCGGTTAATTCGATTCTGTCACATCGCCTGACCCTATTGTGACCATGTCAACTGAACGGGTCTCATCACACAATCCTATCACCACCCTTACAGTGAACTGTCACAGTGTAGGAGCAAATCCCTCGATTCGGCAACTGTGGAGCTTTGAAAGGATATAGAAATGATACCTACACTCGAATTTGTTAATCAAAGAGCATGAGAATAGTTTGTTAACATTTATTTTTACTAACCAATGGTCGCTATTTTGGAACGTCTCTAAGTTGTCACATTTTCCCTACATCCGTGCACTTGTTAATTAATGCTGCAAATCTTGCAGGTTCAAAACATAAGTCTCCCATCGCTACCAAACTGGAAAGCATTCAACAACGTAATCTGCAATCTGCTATCCCTTTGGTTTCCGTGGAATGCGAAGATGCTAGTCGGACTTTGGAAGACAAATTTCAGTGCTTGACTGTCGTAAGTAAAGAACGGGAGGAAGTTGAATTTTCCGACAACGGCCATAATACTGACCGACCCCTGATGGCCGAATGTGAACCGAAAATGGATCTTCAGACAAGTACAGTCGATGTTGTTGGCTCGCCGAACGATAAAATTATCGCCACCAATTTCTCCTCGGAATTGCAGCCACAGGATCAGATCTACGTAAATCAACCAGACAAACCAGATAAGCTAACCGGATCAACCGGCTCTTTAAAATTGTTACACACGTCTGCAGAAAATCCTCCTGACGATAGCAAGAGAAGGGCACAGAGTCTAAGTCCTTGTTACATTACAGAGGAGTCAGACATTAATCAGGTGAGGTAGCTAGACTATTAGATTCATTGTAGTACATAGATTTTGTGTACACTTTTTACTAAACCTTAGTTACCGGGTGAAAATGGCCTACCACTTCAGCAAATACTTCGAGAAAACGTCTTTACAACTATATGAGGGATTTGTACCCATCAGGCTTATCGCAGATGATGAATTACGGAGGCGATTGGTACGTCGATTGGAAGCTGAAAATCTGCTCATCCTTCTGCAGCGAGTCCGGTAAACAACTATCAGAGAGACGACCAGTGAAACTTAGTGGTTACAATAAGTACCATAGTTAATGAAGTAGTATATTTCTAAGCACATTTTGCGCTATTAGGAATTTAATTAACCTGATCTCTAGGAAAGCAACTAACAACCTCACGATAGAGGTTGTTTCAATGAGTTTTTACTCATTGGGAGAAAAATTGTCTGCTGGAGGTTACAGGTCAAAGCCTGTGGTGCTTCTTTTCGTGCCATCAACGCTTGATGTCAGCTACTAAGATACAATACTGTCCTATGGTGTAAAAGAAGTGGGCGAGAAATGTCACCGCACGATTTTCGAAAGGAACGTCAGCATGTTTCACTGACCTTATGTCGAGGTTCACATTATCTATCGTTTAGATTCATTGTCATTTTGGTGGCGGTTTGTTGAAAGCGCCCAATAATGTGTAAGTTTATTCGAATTTCTCTAAACAACTTAATCAGTTTACTGAATGGGCGATCCTATTTAGGTCCAACGTAATGTCTCGATTGTATGGTGTAAGTTTCACTTTGTCGTTCCAATAGATATGGCCTACTTTTCTGCAGCCGTCTCGTGGTAGGGAGTGAACGACAGATACAGAACGCAATCATTCTGGTCAAATGAGTTTGCTTGTGCCAGTGCAATATTTCAGCTGGGTAACTTTTTTAACGTGCGAAACTTTGCGCATATATATAGGTTATAGATGTGAACGTTATACAATTCTATTTGAGGTTGGCACTGACTGTATATAAACGAATATTCTCCTTTTGGCATCGTTTAGGCGAGTACGTATTTCAAACACCCCAAATAAAAACATACAACTTCGCTAAAAAAGCCACTCATCTTCTGAGCTAGTATGCGCGAATCTGTACGCCTTTTTGCTCATGTGGTGAAGCTTTCTTTTCATCATGTGAGCCCGGCCGATCTGTGCTTTCAGAGCGTTCCGGTTCAGGCTGGGCTAGTGACAGATTGTGGTGGGCCTTTTGAAAATTCGAATATTACAAGTGAAATAACGTTCCATTTCAGTCGCGGTTTTCACAATTAATTAAATATTTTGACTTTGTAGGGTGGTTTTACTGATCACTATCCAACTGACAAGGTCGAACCACTAAAATTGAATTTCATCTACCATTATTTGACGGAGATTGAGTTGAGCTCCAAACAATGCGCAGCAAAAATTCCAATACCGTACCGTTTACAGTTTAGGATATCGGTATGACACTGTTTGTGTGCTCCTGCCTTGTCTTAATATTAGTGTAAAATGTTTCTATGAATACGTTGTACCTATACTGAGTGCTCTTGACTATGCCGACCCTACTGGCGCATTAGGAAATGTACTACTGAAGAAAACACAATGCAGTAGTTTCATTGGTCAGTCACATTGAATGCGTGGTTGATGCCGGTGTTTAAATGAGTCGCCTGTTGACCGAGTATAGTTAATTAAGTGGGACAAAGAAATCTTTGAGGAAGCTGTTCCACAGGTCTTATCTTGCGCTTACCTGTGATTCGGTTGTTTGCTTGCAAGGTAAATTGTCTTCATGAGTTAGGTTTCACTCTTTTCATTGCATCCTTAAACGGTGGCCTAATTTTTCTCTCATTCTCTCAGTTATGTAAGAGTTAGCCACCGCCATCATTTACTGACTTACTGCTGTCAATGCCGAGGAAACTAGTGGAACAGAAGTCTTAGATTTATAATATAAAAAAGCCCTTGAAAGTATCAACAGCTGTTAATTACTGACGGATATTTGGCGGTTTGATTGGTTTAAATGGATACCACTGTCACTTGATCGTAATTATATCACTTAGATAAACATTCCACCAGCTTCCTATCGGAAGAAATCTTTGACTCAAGTATCTCTTTTAATGAAAATCACCACTAGTAGTAATCTTGAAGAGGTCGATCTTTAATTCCAACAATGTCAGGCGGCGTGTTGTGAATCATAATCAGAGACATTCAGCCAAACTCTATTGGCATCTGAGTGTATTACGACTAGCCGGGAAACAGTACACTTAGATTAGTTAGGAATTCCGAACAGCCATCCATGCGTAATCACAACTACCAGGCACTAGGGGTTTGTCTTCAAATGGCAGACCATGTCCAGTCTTCACTTACGTTTGACCACACACCAGACAATTACCTGATTACTACTATCTCTCGTTATCCAAGAATCTATCTCATCTTTGTTCACTCGACTTGTAGAGGTTAATATATCGACAGGCTGCTGCGATTTCGGCAGATGTAGTTACCATTTGCTTTCTTTCCTCATCACAGATTATCAATCGGCAACAAGCAATTTCCAAACAGTTCATATAAGTGCAAATAAAAACGTCGTCTTTCTCAACACCGCTGTGTTATCGACCTTTTGGACTATCTACTCCTCACCACATGACTCTCGTTGTGTCTGAATGCATCAGAATTAGTTTTGGTTCAGATGGTCGAAATGTATAAGGATTACCATTGTCCGCGATAACACATTTTCTGTTTGGAGGTTGACAGCTATTTCTTCAGTGTGCCTAACATTGCTTAATGATGTCTGGTCAAACCGAATCGTCTGTTCGTTTACCTGAAGCTTGGGCCGGGTGCTGTTGGAGGCACATCCACTAGTAAGCCGAGTCTTCAGCCACAGTTGGCTTGTCCGGTTCGCATGAGGGCAAGTCTGACCGAATTAAAGTCGCAATATCGACGCCAGCTGGCGCAACAGCGTCAGACCAAGTTGCAGCAACCAGGTCTGTGGACCTCACACGATCCCATGGATTCACCACTATTTAGCACTGCATGGATTACTGCTGTACTGCCACAAAAGAAAGAAAGCAAGTCAATGGTAAGCAATTGTGGTCGATGATCACTTAATTCGTAAATCACTGGTTGGTCATGTCATGTGATTTCCTTTCTTCCGATATTCGTGTATTTCAAATGGACCTGAAATTTTCCAGTAAATTAGCGGTATCTATATACTTGGTCCACATGAGTTGATTCATAAACAGTTAGCTTGTTTTCACATACTATCTTGACAACCTTCTAGCTGGTTAACACAGAATTAACATATTCATAAGGCTTTATCACAGAGGTCAACCTAGCTGTGGACTTTTTCTCCTTTTCTACACTGGTTTTAATGTTCTGTTCGATGAGCTAATATGTGATGTTGAATCGTTTTATGCTTATGGCTATTGTAACCATTGAGTATAGAAAAATCGTTTTTCTAAACGATGTTTTAAATCCGATGTACCCCATTTAATAATTGTCTTCCGCTCGTTTGTACTGCCCCGCCCTGTGCCGTTGATCCTCAATAACTGTCTAGGAATTCAGCAGGTCCGTTGACCTGGCTGCTATCAACACGGTTGTCCCGTGTTTGGAAGAGCACCAAGAGCCATTAGACTGCCAAGCATCTTCTGAAGAGGATGTGTTTTTGAATGAGCTTGCCGCGGCGCAATGTGAACCAGTCGACTCGGAAATGTCTATGTGTCTCAGTCCATCCAAAACAATTCACACTGACCTTGATTTGATTGGTGCAGTGCACTCATGGCAAGCGAAAGCCGTATGGGCAAGCGAGCCAACAAATTCAGAACTGGTGGAATCCAACGAAGTTGAAGACAGCGGGCCGAATGGGCCTTGCGCTGAACTGAGTTCCCAAGATTTGACGAAGTCTAAAGCAGTTGCTGAAACTGCAGTGAACGTGAATCGAAAACCAAAATTATGGGAATTGGCGGAACGAGCCACTGCAAAATACACGAATACGTTCGATTCTGCGGTAATGGTACGTCGCTCAATTTTGGTTGGTTGTTTAAACATTTGTTTATGCAGTTGCTCTTATTGTTTGTGTTTACGGTTAGATCACGTCAAACAGTACAGACGAAACTGGTAGTAACGCCGTTCACCCGTCGGTTGCATGGCACCGTTAGGGAGGTAAACAAATTCCAATGTAATTTCTGACTACGCAAATGCTAAAACTTCATTCCAGACTGCAAACCGCAGCACACAGAGTAGATGTTTGGGTTAAATGCTCATAATATTGTTTTCATCATATGCAAATCAACTAAAAATCCTTCTAGTATTGTTCGCTACCACTTACTGATTTAGGCAGAAAGCTTTCTCAACCCCCCTTTAAAGTCAAGCCTCATCCGAATGACGTGCACCTGTTCTTCATTACATGTTAGAGATATCTAGGGTAGTCTCTGCTTGGTACGCGTGACACCCGTCCTGTTATAATTACCTAGGTTTCAGCACCTACGCTAGTCACCCTTTATCCACAAATACTATGTTTGTCTTCGGGGCGCTACAGATCATATGATGCCTCTTACCCGCAGTTGTGCTGTGAACTAAGACTCACTTCTTTCCCCGGGGACGAGAATGCTTATAATTCTAATGTATTTGGCCCACCGTCAAATGGTGTTGACAATGCTTGGAACCACGTTTTCGAAAGATGCCACCTTCTTTCTTCTCACCGTCGGAGAGATTCTTTGTTACTGACATTTTTCATATCCGAGATTTAACGCTGACTCATCCCACCATCATTATCTTTAGTTAAAGTTAATTTCCTACTTTCAGTAGATCAAAACTTCATGATTGGTGGTTGGTGGAATGCTACTGAGCTGTCACTGTTTTTTTCAAATGAGTAGATTCATTGGCAGTTACTTGGCCGATGACAAACATTTCATGATTGGGCCACCTTAATGACTCCGCTTCACAAAATAGTAAGTCAAACTGTAGGACAGCGAAATGAGTGTTCATCACTCTGTCTTGATCCCACCTCAAAAGCCTGACTACCCATTTGAGTCATGGCATTCGTTCGGTGAAATATTCTCTAACCTTTCCTTAGGAACAAGCAGCTTTTAGTACAGCATCAATTATGTTTACTTGCACTGTTCGATAGGCGATTTGTGTGTGACTTACTGTTGTGTTTACCGTCAAGTTGGCGCTATTGGACTGGTCTGACTGAAACTTGAATCGGTCCCTCGAATTGTGGCGCAACTGATGAGCTGTTACTGGGGTTTCATCGCGTGATTTTCCATATAGACATCCCTTCATTCTAACCAAGCCGACTAGTGCAACTTGTTAGAAGTCTCCCTCATTCTCGAGGGGAACTGCCAACCCGGCGTCCTAATACAGTCAACTCTAAGAATATTTCTCTAGTAGCCCATCTTCTGCCATTAAACTTGAAGAGAAAGGAAGACCTGATCAACTTAAAATGAGCAGCATACAATAACTGCGAGTACAAATCATTAATTGTTGTTTGCAAGTAGTACACAACCGCGAAGTAGCAAACAACCTTTTTGAATCAGTTCAATAGCGTTGATATCACGCATTCCAAAGAGTCCAGCCCACGACCTATGAGTGGGTTTTGAAATGGTTCAGAGTAAGGTGTGTCAGTCGCTTTCTTTTATTGTGTACCCACTTTTTCCATAGACTAAGATCGATCACTTATTTGTTGTTGACCTGCAAACTAGCACGCGTTCGCTGCTGTCCCATAGAAGGTTAACAAATGTTTTGATGACCGAATCCATCTTGCTGTCAGCGTTAACCTTGATTCGTTTATTACGTCCACGTATGTTTAGACATAATCATTTGATAAGCTTCAGCTGCTTTCCGTATACACCCTTTAACTGCTGTCCAATTCCTCCGATCAATATTGCTTTATTCTTCAGGTCACTGAAGATGCAACTTCCGATGTATCAGCTAGTTTTTACAGCGCCAGAAGTCATGCAGCGTATTTTGGTCATCAAATGGCTCTTGGTAACGTATGCTGTGATTCAGTTCATTCGGATCACCCCAAAGAAGATTCACCTGTAAGGGGAATGTATGGTAGTTTACACAGGACGGATTTCACCCGAAACCTAGAAGAAGAAAAGGTGGTTCCTGAGAAGTACCTAGAAGTGGCAAGTGCCGATTCTCTCCGTATTTCAGCCCCTCCACAGCATTTTAAGAAACCACCTTGGGAAGACGCAACTTCAATGTTTGTTTCTCGAAAATTGCGTCTTCCATCCGGCCAGTTCGCAGCTCTTCCAACCTCACAAGGTATCGGACTCAGGTTACCACTGTCCCCAAAACGCCAACAATTTGGCGCCCAATTTGGCTTGTACAAAACTACAAACTACACTTCAGCTGGACTCTCTACATTTTCCGATCGTGTACAATTTGTGGGTCTTGCACGTCATGCTTTGACACGCCACAGCCTCAACTGTGCTTAGACCTTAAGGCGAAAACTGAACATGGACATTCTTCCGTACATACAAATCATTTTGGTTAGTTACCCCCGCAATTTGGTCATGCTTAAGCATACCAAGACATTTACGGTTTTTCTCGCATTTGCTTGTTTGCTGATGCATTTCTCATCTTCCTTTAGAGATGAAACTTGGGTTTATTTATCTTGATTATGTGATTCCCATAAACCTGGTTATGGTTTTTGTCTTGCTTTTTCTTTGCTCAGAAGCATTTCTGCTGCAGTTCTGCTTGGAATAATTTATTTCAACCCTGTTACTGGATCCTAACAGTTTCTTCTATTGTATGATTGTTTTCGAGTCCTTGTGTTCTAACAAGTCAACTATTCTAACGTGAAAGATCTGTGTAATGGTAGGCGTGACAACTCAAGCCGAAAATTCAATTGCGTTAGAAAAAATTCTAGTGTCCGCCAAATGTTTTCGATTTCTCTATATTAACTGGTTGTTCTGAAAACGGTGTCCGAGAGATTACTCAAAATATCTAATAATTGGCCTAACTGTTCACCGTAACAACAATAAAGCCATTAAATCTCGATTCTCGGTTTGACCGTGACTGTTTCTAGTGTAAATTTCCGTAATTCATGCACGCAACTGGAACTTACGAGATTTCTCGATCCAATGACAGACAGCTGAACACACAACTGAAATGGTTCACAAATTGTGAAAATCGTTACATGGAGTGATCTCTTAGCTTCAAATTTATGAACACAAGCAACTTGGGTGAACACTGGTTTGTAAAAACCATGATCCCTTGAAACGCGTTCTCTACAACGACGTCGCATAATTGGTAACATGTCTTTATCCAACATAGCATGCAACTGTTTGATGAATGGATAAACGGCGGCCAACCTTAATGAAGATTATGGGTATTGCAATGAGTGCATGAGAATGAGTAGTATACAATGATAGGAAGTTGTGGAGAACTGTCTAATAAAAATGAGAACAATGCACCTGGAGAAGAAAAAATGTCGGGAAAGGTGTTAACCTCGATTATCAATGTAATGGTCAGTTAATGTGGATAACTTCAAAATTTCCGTGATAATGACTGCATAGCTGAAATAGTAAATAACAGGACTGGATTATCACTATCAGTTGAAGTAAAGCAGAAATAGACAGAGAGAGAAAAAAGTAGATACTGTACAAGAAATGAGTGGATCGCGGGCTTACCTACCTTCTGCACATCACAACCGGCGTATCACACACATAGTCAAACACAACTGAACAAATAGATATGTAATGCTTATAGTTCAGTATGTTCGAATCAAAACTTAAGAGATGAATTGTTAGTGTTAATATTATAGAACCTAATCAGCCATATGAACGAACACCCTGTTCGTACCTGTGCTAGTCGTCATGTACTTCTCCTTCGTACTATTGTCATAAGTACACTTGATAATGATTACTGTAAGTGGACAGGTGCACCGAAACGGTAGCGGAACAACATGTCTCTCCCCATATGAGTTTTGACTGTACGGGCACAAACGACGCTGAAAATCTCTCAGAAGCCTCGGCGACCTGTCAACAACTTAACAATTGTCGAAAGTCTATGGGAATGCGACAGCTGTGATCAGTTGTGGGTGATGTTCTTTCTATATGAAAACCAAAATCCCCTACTATTACTTTTATATATTGTCTACCAACGTTTTTGGAGACATACATGTCCCCAGTATTTCAAAGGAAATGATTAGCACAGTCCCCATTCGACTGGTTTGCATCCGAGGCAAAACATTTGTTGGGACTTGGTTTTAAGTTTCTCGTTCTGTTTTAGAAACAGGTGAACGTGATGATAAAATGAGATGTCATTCTTAAGAGTTGTTCGTCTCTGCTATGTGTACGTAATCTCAATAGGAATTAACCAGAAAGTCACGGTCAGTGAATCAACACACCTTATATTTCCAAATTAATTGGATAAAATATAGACAGTTGGTTGGAGTTAATGAGACAGTTACCGTATTTCTTATCTAAACGATCGGGAAGCCTGATCAATGCTCGCATGCAAAAGTGGGTGGACGTCAAGATGTGATAATTCGGTCATGCTCAGTGTGAGGTCAGTGGTCGACAAGATTACCTCAAGAAACAGTGACCAGAGTTATAACCCCGGTCCTAACAAAGATATGGTGACGAACTTTTACAACAGTGAAACTCGAACCTAATGCTTCTTTGCGGAAGAGGTTGGCCATTTAGTCTATCTGAGTACGAAGGCTGCGATGTAACCTGAACGATCTTCAAATTGAAACTAACCAACTGATCGAAAACCCATCAGTAAATTCATCCTAACCTACTCGGGAAACTACACGTCAGTCGTTCTGTAAACAGAACAGACAAGCAAGGACAGAGAAAAAAACCTTAATGCAACGATTGGAAATCCGATTAACCTTCCGTAAGATCAGCTTTCCGCATCTCAAACAAACAATTCTGCTAATAACCCAAAGATCAGTAGTCGAACGAACAGTTCAGTAAGATGTTGCTCAGAAGAGCGTACAATCCGTTGTATGCACACTCGAGTCGAATGGTCCAGATTTTGGATAGACAACTCCAGTAATAAGCGGATAGGCAAACGTAGGTGCAAAACATGCATGCAGAAAAATATATATCATCACTTATGATCCCCAGAAAACGTACATTCTCTTGGGTAAAAAAGCTGTGTCTCGGGATTTATTATATTGGTTTGAACCTTACTGTACTAGATCACTAGGATACCATGCTTATCCTTCTGCATCAGGTCAGCTTTACAGAAGTCAGGTGCTGACAACTTTGCCATCACCGTGTTCCGCAACAACTAGGGTCCATTAACCTGCATGTTTCTCAGTTCCTTAAGCTTCTGATTTCACGGGTTCTTTTTATTAAATGTTTAATAGGGGAAGTTGGCAGTACATCGTGCCACCTACAACACGCTTCCAAACACAGCCGTTAGCAAGGTCTAGAAGTGTTCTTCAAAGTTTATGGAATACTACTGCAACTCCAATCTGTTTTGTCCAGAGTTATTTTTCACAAGACATCACAAATATACAGTGATCTCCCGCGCTGTCTGTAGACGACTACAGTGTTGCAGTCTTTGTTCGCATGTATGAGGTAATTGTACTTGCTGTCTGAAAATATGACTAGGCTTTCACATAGATGTACACAGCCTCCATGATAAATCATCTCTCTCATCCTGTCTATAAGGGGTTAGATACAACAGTGATAAGAGCAACAATTATCCGTGATCAGTCAGTCTTTTTGAACTTGGTCTGTTTTATGCTCAAAATCTCTTAATTATGTCTCATTCAACAAGTCCATTAAATCAGCCGTATCCTGCATGGTACATGTGGTCAAAAACTCAAGTGAACAATCTGGAAAATTGTTTTCTCGCCAGGTTTGTTTCACACCCTTGTGAATTATGACTAGCGCACGCTGTCGTTCAGGAGTCGGACCTACTTAATAGTTGCAGTTTGACAGTCTTACAAAATGCATTTTCTTTCTCAAATTCTTCACTCAGGATAGTAGGTTAGTTCGTGTGCGAAATTTCTACTTCTACCGTAAGACGGAAGTCATTTACTTTTTGTGAAGGTGTATCTAAAAAGTTTTTCTTACATCTAACAGTGAATGAGCAGTTCACGTCCTAGCTACAGTCAGCTCGAGACAGTCACTGGAGAATTTGGTTCGGTGGAGATCCAGTGTTTTAAAGGATCACTGTGATGACACAATGTTGTAGGAGCACACGTTTCTTCATGAAGCAATGGTAGTGGTTAATGAGACTAACTGCCGTCCATAGAATTGGATGCAGCGCGATTCGAACTTCCGGGAGGATTATTTCCGTGTAACGAAGCCCGAAGGTTTTGCAGAGTGGCAATACCATTTCATCAGTTGCTACGCACAACAGCGGTGGAAGTCAGAAATAATTGAACAAATGGAGCTCATAAATCAAACCCATCCATAAACTAGTCTGTCAGTGGTCAAAACCAGGGCAGAAGAGGGATCAAGATCAAAACGTTTTGCACAAAGGACTGGTTTGTTGTGTATGACAAACATCACCTCGAGTGACTTAAGGATGACGGGCTTGTAATATATTTTGCAGAACAATTCTCTTTGTATTGTTAACACGTTTGATCCCTTCATGTTCAAATTGTGGGAAATCCGAAAGTCATACTCACTAATTTAGTACATCTCCTATATATTCCTGCTAGAGATGCTTCGCACATTCATTGAAACCGCTTAATGGTCTGCATTGGTTGCGCAGAAATATCCATTCTGGTCACTATCAGGTTATGGACACGTGACACTGACAGCAACAGGATACAAAGTATGCATATCGAAAACACACAGCAGGTATACCTGAGAAAGGATAACAGAATATACATTCAAATAGTTTACCAACGCAGATTCATCATGCTATTGTGATGTGTATAAAATATGTAAAACTGGGATGTCACGTACAGTCCGAACACTGGGAAAACGGTATTTTTCAGAATTGCATCATAGTTACTGACATAGTCTGACTGGAAGAGTGTTTATTATTCTCTTCTCGCTGTGCGTCGCGATAAAATTTCTTAGGTTGAAAACAATCCATTTTCATGAGCAGGTATTTAAATGACATAGAACGATAACATTATAGTCGCAACATCATGTCTATATAAAGTATGTTATCAAATGTCTTTCAAGCAACAAACCGAGGTCAATTATTTTAAAGACATTCTTGTGGTTGTAGTGGAACAGATGTGTGAACTGCAATAATTCTCGATACAAAAATAACGAGTGAACTAAAGGACTGCACTTACCAAAGACTGACAATGTTCGTGAGGCGTCCAATGACGCTGGAAAGTATTCGGATTGTTCCAAGCGTAGCTGAGGATGCGAAGTGACAGAGCTGAAAGTTAATCCAACAAATAAGATGTTTCAAACTGGGTAGCAGCCACCGGCGTCGTAGAAAGAACCAGCAAGCACGTGTAGCAGAGTTTATTCAAAAACGTGTAATGTAGTTGTTTTTACTCAAATCAAACAAAAATGTACAATGTGGTCTGATGCAGCAGTTGCGCAATGTTATCAAAAGAAAGTACAAAATAATGAAAACTATACATGATTTCTCATGAGCTACACAGTGAAAATAATCGTTTGTTTCGTGTGAGCTTACCAGAGGCACAAGCATTCTAATTTGCTTGTGATCGACATTGTAGGATCGAGCGAACCGACGACAACCGGTTGAGAATAATACAGCGAGTAAACAAAGAGTATATTGTTGACTTGCGAAGTCAATGCGAGAATGAGCGGATACAAATACGAAACGATGAAGGAGCGAAACGACAAGCGTGTACGCATCGGGATCGTACGTTTGAGTGCGCGGGGGACTTGTCGGTATCTCTACTCGTTCAAACAAATGTTTGAGTACATACAAAAGTGGGAAACAACAAGATTAAAAATGGCACTCGTAGCTCTATCATAATTGGCAATAACGGATAGGGTTGCTACAGAGCCCCACCTAAAAGGTAACCAGAACTTTCACTTTGAAAACGTTGCAGTGTCTCAGTTAACCGGAACCGCTGACACGAGAATGAATGATCCAATTTACCCTTGCCACACAGCTCGCGTCTAAGGCCGGTGAAAGAATGAGGGAGAACAATTGGAAGTGGTTCGGGGAAGCAGTGTGTGAAAGGTTAATAATCATAGGCAGGCGGCGGAATTAGAGACAGATCAGTTGTAATCGACCTCGTGGGATCGTTGCCTTGCTGGCGTCCCTCGTAGGTGGACCTTGCAGAATTCCAAGTTTACTCGCTTCCACAGCGTATTGGTTTACTCTCAGTATCCAGAATATACAGTACTTATTAACGGAAAACGACAACTTCACCGGGTTTCTGCGTCCATCGTGTCCCAAAGGATGTAGCGTTTCTTTTTTTCAACTTTTTTATTTTTAAGAAAAAATCTTGTTAAGAGCGTTCGCTGTTAGTTGAGCCATCTAAAATCAACTCGGTGGGAATATGGAACAACGAGAGAAATTAGATACGACGGACGTCCTTACAGTCTGCATCTCTCACCGGCCTCCGCAACTGTCGATCACGTCTGTTATGGAGACTTGGCTCCGACGAGGCAGGCGGAGTCGTAACCGAAACCGGATCTGTGCCAACGTTAGGCAATGCACTAGCTGTTGAGGACGTTGTTGGTCGCGAATCCATGGTCGCATCAGCTACCTTTAAAAACGCTGGTTTTAATCCATCGATTAAGACAACCTCGCGTTTACCTTTGTGTTCCAACACGAAGGTGTCATCGTAGCGCGTGAGTACGCGGAATGGACCTGTATACGGCAGGTGTAAAGGTCGCCGAGGAGTAACCGCACGCACCAAAATGTGAGGAAAAGTTGACAGACGAGGATCAGTGTACGTTGGTGTCGTCTGTTCCCTTGGTGGGGTCGGTCGGAGGCGTCTCATGTGCTGTGCCAACCGCTCGCCGTAGTCCGCGAAGTTGATGGGTCCCGTTGGGCGTCTGACAATCACCTCGCCGAGTAATCGTAGGGAGCACCCATTGACTAACTGGACGGAGGTGTTATGCAGGTCGGCCTTCAGCGTGTTTCGAATACCTAACAAGAATAATGGTAGAACCTCGTGCCACGAAGGGTTGTTGCTAGCTGATAACGAACTTTTCAATTTCCTTCAAAAACGTTCAACTAACCCGTTGGTTGCCGGATGGCAAGCTGTTTTGCGAATTTGACTACAGCTTAGTGTGTTGAGAAGTGACGTGAAGGCTAAGTCAAAATGTGACCCGCGATCGGTGATCAGTGCGGCGGGGCAGCCAAATAGGGCAACCCAACGATCCAACAGTGCTTGTGCGGTGGTTTTAGGTGAGCAATTCATAGTGGGTATAGCTTCCGGTCAACGTGCAAATCTACTTACACATGTCAAGATATATGTACACCCATTTGAGGGTGGCAAAATTCTGACTAGTTTAACATGCACGTGGTAGAAACGCTCATAGAGGGTTGGAAAAACCTCTAATCGGGTACGCATGTGACGGTATTTTTTAGACGGTATGAGGACGGTTTTAGACGGTATGAGGACGTTGCGATTAGCATTGCGTCAGACAGAGCGCTCGGTGATCATTCTGACTGTTGAACGTATGCCTGGGTGAGACATGCTGTGCAACGTGTCAAAAATTCGGCGGCGGAAAGCCTGTGGAATAACCGGGCGAGGGTTACTTTGTGAATTGTCACAAGTAATCATCTCCCCGGATAAATTCATGGGAACGCCCTCGAGATTAAGGGAACTGGACCGAAGGAGTTGTTCTATCTCCGGATCGTTGTTCTGTGCAGCCGCGATTGCTACCAGATCGGTTAGGCTGTCTGCCGTGCTCGTTGTAGCATGGATGCGCGAGAGATCATCAACAATTTGGTTCGCAACACCTGAAATGTGACGGATATCGGTCGTAAACTGAGCTTTGTAATCCAGGTGTCGGGTCTCCCTAAGGGAGTACCTGTCGGTTGTCGAGCGCATGGCGTACGTTAAGGGCTTATGGTCTGTGAAGACCATGAAGTCCCTGCCTTCAAGGACACGTCGAAAGTGGCGGATGCCGAGATATACCGCCAACAACTCCTTTCCAAAAGCATTATATCGCGACTCAGTTGGTTGTAAACGTTTAGAGAAAAAGGCTAATGGGTCCCAGTCGTCGCCGAGTTGCTGCTGCAGGACTGCTTCTACAGCCACGTCTGATGCATCCACAGTTGGTGCTAAAGGG